>CAJNDV010031485.1:32825-48072 GCA_905221635.1 Symbiodinium sp. CCMP2456 | reverse complement strand
AACCCCTAAAAACCCTAAAAACCCAAAAAGCCAGCCAGGAGAAAGCCTCGGAGCTGAAGACGCTTCTGGAACAGCTCGGGGAAGTGGCCCCCTGGCCGCAGCTGTCCGCGGATGTTCGGTGGGTCTGGGTGTGGCGTTCCGGGTTTCGGGTTTGGGGTTTAGGGTTTAGGGTTTAGGGTTTAGGGTTTAGGGTTTAGGGTTTAGGGTTCGGTTTATTTAAGTACCTGGACCCCCAAAGTATGTAGAATAATAGCCTGTTTATGGGTCTTGGGCCACTATTGTACTTGCTTTGGGGCTTTAGGTATGTGTTTTGCCTAAGGCAGTCAGCTGATTCTGGGCCGGGTAGGGTTTAGGGTTTAGTTGTGTGCGTCGTTTGCTTGTTGAAGGTGGTTTGAAAGAGTGGGGTCGGTTGGGGGTTTAAAGGTTTTTGCAAAAGTTCCTTTACTTTCACAGGGTTTTTGTTGTTTAGGCCACCTCCGCAAGGGCTTAAGGGTTAAGAGCCGTTCATGGGGGGCTAGCTGTTTTCGGACTTTTTATTCTTTGCGAACCTTTTTGGGGGGTTTGTGCTGGTTTCAAGTTTCCTGGTTCCGTAGTTACCTCATCATTGATAGCGTGGTCCCTAAACCCTGCATGCCCTAACAGTTTGATACCGGCCTGGTTTATGCAGGACTGTTGTTATACGTTTTAAAGGTTTAACCCCTACCTATAGTCTCCATTGCAGTTCCTTTTGGGGGTTATCTTCTAGGATCTTAAATATATAATTGGCTAGACCCCTAAAAAAGGAACTACAACGGACACTATAGGCAGTGTAAACCCCATTCTAAAACCTCAAACCCTAAGCCCTAAACACGTTTAGGGCTTAATCAAAAACCCTAAGCCCCTAAACCCCAAACCCCTAAACTCTAAACCCCTGAACCCTAAACCCCTAAACCCTTAAATCCTAAACCCCTAAATCCTAAACCCCAAACCCAAGTCTTAGTTTTCGGTATAACGTACCCCGAAACCCTATTCTAATTATTAATAGCCCCCATGGTACCAAAAGCCCTTGGGAATTTAGACCCTAAACCCTAAACCCTAAACCCCTGAACCCTAAACCCCTAAACCCTAAACCCCTGAACCCCAAACCCTAAACCCTTATACCCTAAGCCCTTGGGAATTTGAGTCTCCTCTCAGAAATGGGGTCCCGGAGGTTCGAAGGCGCCAAGAACGGCGCCGGGGGCAGCGGGTGAACCTGCAGGAGCCGTCGTCTTCTCGGCTTTAGGGCTTTGGGTTTAGGGCCTTTAGGGTTTAGGGCTTCGGGTTTAGGGCTTAGGGCCTTTAGGGTTTTGGGTTTAGGGTTTAGGGATGTTTAGGGTTTAGGGATGTTTAGGGCTTAGGGGCGTGAACGGCTACTTTTTTGATTTTGGAGGTTGTTGCTGGTGTTCGTTAGGGCTTTTGGCGTACTGTTCGGGTTGCGGAAGGTTCAGTGATTCAAGCTCTAGGGATTTTAAGTTGTATTCCAGCTGCTTTGAGTGATGTCTTGTCCGCTCCGGGCTTCGGAGTTTAATGGGGTTAGTCTCTCCCTAAACCCAAACCCTAAACCGGCTGTTATGCCTCGCCTGGATTGTCCGAGTGTGAGCGCCGAAACCGGCTGTCGGCTTTAACAGTCGGGGTTGCATGGACGCACAGTACAGGTTTCGGAGGCACCCGGGGTGTCGGGTAAAGGCTTCAGCCTTGTATTGGCAGCACAGTCGCCCCTAAATGTAAAAGTCATCCACCCTAAGCCCTAAACCCTAAACCTACATGTAAAAGTCATTCACCCTGAATCCGGACCTGGATTCGAAGGAGATTTGGAACGCGTTCTTGGCAGAGTTCAACTATGATGTCTCACGGCCGGTTGAGATCTTCCGTTGGGCTCTTGTTGAGGAACTACGCCCTTAGTTGCCAGCATACAGAAAGTATGCCATGTACTCCTAGTATGCTAACTTATTTGAAGTTCCTTGCGGGGAACCCTTGCGACGAAATCCTACCAAAGCCGTCCCTAAACCCTAAACCCTAAACCCTAAACCGGTTTAGGGTTTTCGGTCGGGTTTTTAGAGTTCCTAAACCCTAAACCCTAAACCCTAAACCGGTTTAGGGTTTTCGGGTGTGTGTGCGCCAGCTCGTTGGCCCAACAGGGTTTAAGAGCCCGAGGGCCCTAAACGCACAAACCAGCCTGCATGCCGGGGTACCTTCCGGTCTTGATTCTGGTGGCCGAAAGGGAATGTTTTTTCTGTTTACATTCTGTCCTCATGAGTCTGTTGAACCTGCCACGTGCTGAATCAGCTGCTTCAGCCATGATGAGGCCCAACATTTGGTTGGTGCTAATCGCCATAAGGTGTTTATGAACTGTAGATCTTCCTGCGCTTAGGTTTCGAGGTGCTTTGGGTCATTGCCTCGTCTCATACCTTAGCGCTGTCACCAAGCATAGACAATAGAGCCCTAACCCACGATGAGGTCAAGTCCATGATGGTCAACCGCACCTTGATCACGCCAGACTCGCTGATGAGCCTCGGCTGTTAACGATCCAGACCCAAGCACTTGTTCCCTGCTAGACAGGTCTGTCACGCTTCTAGCGTTGCTGTTTAGTATGACCATGCACAGGTGCCCCTTTCGCGGGATGTGGAGTCTGCCAGAGAAAGGCTTTTCCACGCAGCCTAGACGCCAAAAAATCTATGCCCCAACACAGATAACTAGCCTTAATTTTGTAGGTCCCCTTCCATGAGCCTTCGCCGAAGGAATGCAGTGCCTCAAATCCCTGCTCAACAGGCGCCTTGGGATTTGTTTTGCCTACCTACCAGCACCGATGTGCACACATGTTCTCGCCCAGACAGTGTGTTACGATCACATCTATAATATATATATATATATATATTTATTTATTTATTTATTTATATATTTATATACATATATATATATATGCACATACACGCATACATACACAGAAATACATCCTGCAGTTTGCAATGGATCCGCACGGCCAAAGCATTGGCCAGGTCTTGACCTCCACATCCGTGAATCCCCCCAGTACATTGAGGGAATCACTTCTGTTGACGGACAAAATTCTGCATGACCCAAATATAATATAGTACCATAAATCCCATAGTTTAGGTATATAAGGTCATGCAGGATTTTGTCCATCAACCGTTTGGCCGTCTTCCTGAATCCCCCAATACCCGGAGGAAAGCATCTCGCAAGTGCATGGGTGAAACATGTTGGTGTGCTGCATTCTAGAGAGGTTGCGGGGCTCTTTACCTCCATTCATGATTAATGTAGAAGCCTGAATAATTAAAGTGGGGTTCCTGATTATGATTATTAGTGTTAGGGAGCCCAAATACCCTATTCTAACTGTGAAGGCTCCTACATTAGTCGCTCTGACGGTTTCGGGCACCTCTCGCAAGTTGCAGCCGGAGGTTCGGGACAGCTGATGTCCACATGACTCTGCAGAAAGCTGTAATGTGGGGCAATGTAGGGGACTTGATAATTAGAATAGGGTTTCGGGGCCGATTATACGAAAATCATTGTAAGGAGCCCCCAAAATAGTATAGGTAACTAATGGTAATTATTAAGGCCCCTACAGTACTCGCCAAACTTCAACTCCCTTTCGAACCCCCACATCGCAAAAAAGCAGAGCATCGCACTTCACACTTTCGCTTATTGTAGCGTCTTGTAGCGAAGGAAACCAAAGTCCCCGAAACCTTCGAAGCGCCAGACCCCTGAATCCTAAGCTTTAGGGTTTGGGCTTTGGGGTTTGGGGTTTAGGATGTGGGGTCAGGGTTTGGGGTTTAGGGTTTGGGGTTTAGGGTTTAGGAAGTGTCCTTGGTCCTGCGCTCAGTGGGGTGCTGGCATTCATCAAGTCCAGATGTAAAAAAGGGTTTAGGAAGTTTTGTCCACCTGAAAGCCTGGTCCTACACCCCTGATCTACCTGCAGGCTCTGCGAACTTTAGCGCATGCCCTTCAACGCCAGGACTGCAGCAGCAAAGGAATGTTTTAAATATTTCTTTCGGGTTTTGTTTCAGGGTTCTACAAGGGCTCTAGAAGGCTTGTTAATATTCTTGAGGGCTTTTAGGGACTTCGGGGTTCAGGCTTTAGGGGTGTTTTAGGCTTTCAGAATTTCAGGGTTTAATTATACACTGGGGCAGGCCTTGGGAGGGTCTAGGGCACTTCTGGCAACCGACATCTCTGTCATAAGATCTTCTTCGCTATTTCGAACCTCCCCTGCTGTGCTTGCCCACGACTCCCTAAACCCTAAACCCCTAAGCCCAAACCCTAATCCCGTGTTTATATTTTAAAAATCCTGCGGCCAGAGGAGCGCTTGGAGATTGGGCATCTGACAGAGGAGGCGCGCTTCGAGACGACGAAACAAGCAGGGCATCGCCATGAAAACATGGTAAGTGAACCATAGGGGGTAGTTTTCTAAGTTAGGGTCCTCTTTGCAGTCCGTACTATATTGGGGACCCAGAAAGGGACCCCAATTTAGAGAACTGTCCATAGGTTCAGGGTTTAGGGTTGAAGGGGGTGTAGTGATTGACATCCCTTTTGTAGTCTCTTTAGATGGTTCCCCCTATGATATACCCTAAACCCTAAACCCTAAACCGAATACCCCAGAACACGATCCTGATTGTGCAGGCCCTACAGCAGGGACTTGGATCGGGATGGGCTTGAAGTCTTGAGGTTGCAGGGCTTAGGGTTTAGGGTTTATGGTTTAGGGTTTAGGGTTTAGGGTTTAGGTTGGAAGGGAAGGCACTGTTACACGGATATGCAAAGGAGGAGGAGCGAAAGAAGCAGAGAGTCAGAGATTTCAGAGAGACAGACAGACCCTGAAACCCGATGCAGAAACCTTCAGCATGTGACTTTGCCAGAATTCAAAGCTCTGAAGCACCAACGGCCGTCATCTCAAAGCCCAAAATAGAGTTATTGCACGTCCGTACCAAAGCCAGAAACGACCAAATCACAGTGCTGTGATTCTGTGCCAGGAATTGAAGCGGGAACTGCCCCTGGGCGGAAGTTAAGGTGCAAGTCGAGGTCTGTGTCAAGCACGAGCTCAATGCTGGGGTCTGAACAATGAGTACAGTACCACTTGTCCTTAGGGAAACTGAGAGGAATAGAAAAATAACGGGGCGATCAAGTTTGGGCCAAAAATGCACAAGTGTCTCTTGAGCATGTGCCACTGTCTTGTAGAGGCAGGTATATGGGCCGGGTTGGTGCTTACCGGGAGGATGCGGGCGTGGACTGCAGCAAGGGCCAACCTACAACCCCTAAACCATCCTCAAACCCTCCTGAACCGTTATAGTTTGAGGGTGTAGCATGCCTCGTTCTTAAGACAGCGCTTCTCTTGGGCTTAGGGTTTAGGATAGCGCGCACGACTGCTGGGTCTAGAAAGCGTTGAAAAAGCCTCAGTCGTGGCAACCCAAACAAGATCCTAAACCCTAAACCGTCCTGCTTGCGAAGACCCGTTGCCGTCTCCTTAGCTACCATCTCCAGCATCGAATCGGCCCGAGATCTTGTTTTAATGAGCTACGACGACGAACCACTTCAGGATTCAGGGTGTATAGGCCCATCTAAAGTCCTGAAGCCACAGGTTCCAGAATACAAAGGCCCATTGAATATTACCTATACCATTTTAAGGGGGGGGCTCCTTATTATGACTATGGTAAAATATACCCCCCCAACCCTATTTGACTTATCAGGGCCCCAACAATAAACCCTTATAGATGCTATAGTAACCCTTTTACAGGAACCCCTCAAGGACCCCTGTTCTATCTATGAAGGCCCCTTTATTCTAATTATTTAGGCCCCTTTAGGGTTTAGGGTTCAGGGTTTACGGTTCAGGGTTTAGGGTCTAGGGCTTAGGGTTCAGGGTTCAGAGTTTAGGGTTCAGGGTCTAGGGGTTGTGTTTTCACAATGGCTAAGGAGGACTTACACGCGGCCCGGACCCAGGATTGTGATACCTTCTCTTTGATAATTGCTCTCATTTCAGATCTTGAGAAGAGAACTATTTCGCTAAGTGTGACGAAGCATAAGCCAACCCTATACAAACTTACAGAGGCTTTAGAATCTTTAGAATGAAGCCTTTATGAAATCCCCTCTTTTCGGCCCCTGTTTTACTCAGGCTAAACCCTAAGCCCTTAATCCAAGGCCCTAAACCCTAAACCCTAAACCCTAAACCTTGTCCTAGTCAGGCACAAGAACCTGGAGGACATGCAGGAGAAGGTCACGGAAGTTTGTCGCGATGCCCCACGTCCTGAAAGAAAGGAGCTTTTCTGCTCCAGCCTGGTGGTTCTAAAGGGTTCCTTTATTAGGGTTTAGGGTTTAGGGTTCTAGGGCTCCATTATAAGGGATCTCGAAAGGGTTCAGGGTTTTGCCACTGGTAGGGTTATCGGATTATAAGGCTTGGGGTTTGGTGACTTGTAGGGTTACAGGGTTAGAAGGTATAGAGTTTAGGACTTTTTTGGGCTCTGGGATCACAGGGTGTAGGGCATTGTAGGGTTACAGGATTATAGGAATATGGGTTTAGGACCGTCACAGGGTTTGGGGGCTATGGGGCTTTTAGGGTTTAGGGCTGTCGGGATGACATCCCAAACCCACAGGCACCCTGAAACAGAAGATCTCAGATCAGATTGTGCCAACACCCCTTGTGGGGTTTTGAGGATCCAAGTAGCCTTATAGACCCCTTTGAAGAAACCCATAAAGGACCCCTTTAAAGGAAGTTTCAGGATGTGGACACTGTGTAGACTCTATAGCCCTATGGAGGCATTTCCCGGCTGAGGGACCACAAGCCCGTCCCAGATTCAGACTCGAACACAATCGCTTCCCTAACCCTCAAGTACCTACTAATATAGGGCCCTAGGGCTCGAGGTACTCTCTATAGTAGGTACCTGGAGGGTTAGGGCTTCATCAAAGTCTGATGATTTCCGATGGTTTCGCAAGGACGTACGTAGAAGAAAAGGCCATGTGTTTGTTGCGGCAAGGTATTTCAATCGGTAGGTTCGATCCTAGTGGTAATCGCCTTGGGGATGAACACGGAAGCTAGTTACGGTATTCCTTACAAGGGTGCCCCCCCCAATTAGTGTAAGGCCGCATCCCAGAAATGGCTCAGGCGTTTGTTGGAGGCACTTCCTAAGGATCCAGGTGAGAAGGCCCTAAACCCTAAACCCTAAACCCTAAACCCTTACGCCTACCGAAGCAACGGGGAATCCTCAACCCTCAAGAGTCACCCTTGCAGTGACCCGTGACTCGCTGAGCCCCTTGAAGCAACCCTGTTAGGGTTTAGGGTTTAGGGTTCTATGAGACCTTACATGGTTGTCATATCGCCCTCAAGCCAGAATGTCAATTCCGAGGTTGAGCAGGTGGTGGAGAAGCTCGATTACTTTGAAAGGCACCTGACTTGCACTGCAGCCTAGGCCTTGGTCTTGGGGTGCACAGACCCTTCAATTTTTCCTGGGGCCCAGATGTAGGTTATTGATTTTCACGGAGCGAAAAGGAGCACTGCAACTTTCTCTTTGTAGCTCTCCCTAAACCCTAAACCGTGTAGCTCTCGTCCAAACATTGCCCATTTGACCCGACTGGAGAGGCGCCGAAGCGCCCGTAAGCGGAACGAAGTCTTATCGAACGCGAGACCCCAAACACCCCAAAGATCACACCCTACGGTTGATGATGTAAATCCTGCAGGACCCATACTAACGAATATGCCATAATTCCCATAGTTTAGTGTCCTTAAGGTAATGCAGGATTTATTTCATCAACAGTAGCATTCAGTTGGACCGCAAGCCCTACGCCCTACTGTAAGCCCAAGCATTCAGCCACTTGCTACGAAACCTTGAACCCTAAACCCTGAACACTACATGTACACACAGACATTCAGCACAAAACCCTGAACGCTAAACGTGACTAAACCCTAGCATTCCGCCTCTTACGACAACTTCAAATTCGGCTCAGAGCTTCCGTTCTTTGTTGCAGAAAGGTACGCTGTCGGTGCCTCGTAAATATGGGGCTTGCAGGGCGTTCCACCCTCTTTTTTTCAGGCTGCAAGCACCGGGCGATGCCACCTATGACTTCTACTTCAGCCACGAGCACACTTCGCAGGATGCCAGTCTGAGGGTTCCAATATAGGGGCCTTAGTATTCTAGGCCAAAGTAGTATTGTAATCATTAAGGCCCCTACGTTAGGGCCTTAGTGTTTACGTTTGGCGGCGGCGTTCATGCTTGTGGTGTTCGGGATCTCATGGGGTTTAGACCTCTTCAGGGTAGACCTCTTCAGGTTTCGGTGAAGCCAGAACAGGGCTATTTTGAGATTTGAGAAGGCATTCGATTCAGGAGTCTGTTTCTGAGCCCGAGGCAGCATGACCGTATGTCTCCAACCCTAAACCCTAAACCCTAAACCCGAAACCCGAACTGCAGACTGCCCTAGGCCTTAATTCCGAAGCCCGAGTCCCAAGCGGTTGGGCTCTGCTTTGTCGGTCGGCGCTGCGCCTTTCTGAAGCTACGACAACGGCGTCTGAAGTTTTAAAGTCTTCCCTCTCAAACGCAAGCGCCTGACGCGTCCAAAGATCAATGGAGAGCATCTATGGCGAAACAGGACCAAGTCTGCTGCACACCTAATGCCCAAATCCAAAATCAGAAAGTTTGATGTATGGGTTCTTGGCTTTGGGTTTCGGAGTCACGTAGTCAGACGGCCGCAGTAGTCGGAGCAAGTCAGAAGAGCAGTGGTCATATTGACCCCAAACCCTAAACCCTACAAATCGAGAGTGTACCAAGTCAAGAAATCCCTAACCGAATGCCTCGCCTGAATTGACAGAGTGTGCGCGCCGAAATCCTAAACCCCGACCCGCTACACCCAGTCATAATGACCGACATCAGGACAAAGCATCTAAAGCTTGGATCTCGAAGATGGTCTCTGAACTTTCTAGCGACTTGAAGCACACCTTCCACCACGGGCTACGTCGCGGCCCGGCTCGAAACATAACTCATCTAAGTTTTGCAGGTTTCGATTGGAGCTTGGGGTGTATGGGCTTCTTGCATAAGGGCTTGAGGTTTTGTGGCTTAGGGTTTTAGGGTTTAGGGTTCGTTTTATTACTTCCGGGATTAGCGCGCCTCGGGCTTGTCGGTTCTGGTCAAGCACTTTTGAGATGAATTGCTCTTCCACCTTACAAGTGAGATCGCTCCTCCCCTTGCGGTCCAGTAGGAGTTTTCCGGAAATTACGACCCGGGGTCTGCGACCACGAATCACTACATCTGTTGTGGGTGATTTTCTTAGTAATTGACAGCTTGCTCAGTAAAGCTTGAAGGAGTAGGCTTATCTACGGAAGACCTGGCATCGTCGATTTCCTGAAATGACCAAGCACAGGCTCTCTTCAGTGCAAAAACCCTAAACCCTAAACCCAATTGCCCAGGATATCACGTGTGGCAAGACCACATCGAGAAGCAGCAGACCGATCTCCACGAGTCCATCACAGACATGCCGATCGGACTGGGTTTAGGGTCATTGCAATCACAACCCTCATTCTAACGGACCTGCTAAATTCCTTGCTCTACCTCGTAGTCGGCAAACCGACACATTTAGAGGCTCATGAAACCAGGTCCCGAAGGGTCCAAGTACTAATACGGCAGCTACTTTGTAGGTATGGCCCAAGTATATACTATACTATAACTTGGACCCTTTGGGGGTAGAGCTACACGAACTCGAGCAGAAACCTGGAGTTCCCATTTTTGACCGGTCTAAGCCTGAGCCTTCTCATCGGCCTTGTACATAGTTCTCCAATACCCAACCTGTAAACTTTGGGTTCTTACAATCTAGTAGCAATCTGAAAGTTTAACCTTTTATTTCCCTGGCTATTGGGGAAGTAAGTATAAGCCCTTGTTAGAGACAAGGCAGAATCTCGTCCAGCAGCACACGGGGCTACTGCAGGGCATGGTGAGTGCCGTGGACAGACGCCCTGCAGCACTCAGTCGCGCACGGTTTCGGGTTTAGTGGGTAGTTTTGGCTTGCGGGTTTAGGGCTTTTGGGGATTCATTCTGCATGCTCATGATTTGTTAGCGATGCTTTAGGGTGCTTGGGTTTAGGCCGTTTATGTAGGCGTGTGCTTTTGAGGGCCAGGAGGCAACATAACCGATTTAGGAGTGCGCTCAACCCAAACCGCAAAACACTACGGGTTTTACACATTGGTTCAACACCCAAGCCCTGCAACTGAAATTCCCAAATTCTGAGGTCATTTCGCAGTGTGTTGAAGTATATTTGGGGTTCGATAGGCTGTGACCAGGTGGGATGTCTCCACTTCGAATGTGGTGGACGTAGAGCGTCGGTTGTCGCAGTCTGTTTTCGGAGAGGGAGTAGCATGGCAGCCACTGCAAACCCTCAAGCAAACACTTGTGGTAGAGTTTGGTACTTTGAAATCTGAAGACTTGAACCCGAATAGCTTGACTTTATTATAGTTCCCCCATATCTAGCGACTTCAAGTGAATTTCCACAACTCCACTTCCCTTTTGGGCTCTCTCCTTCTTTGCTTCTCTATCTCCTCTCTACCTCTCTCCTATCTCTCTCTCTCTCTCTCGCTCTCTCTCTTTCTCTCTCTCGCTGTCTATACTTGATTGGCCTTGGCAGTGAACTCATGATGGCTTAGTGTAGAACCGCCGTGGCATGATGAAACCCTATAACCGAACCCAGGAAACCGTGCGGATCCTGTGCAAACCCTGATAGAACCTCGTAAGATGCTTTCGGAGAGGCAGAAAACCGTCCTTCGAAACCAACGCCCTTGGCGCCCTTAAAGGAGCCCTTCCAGAATTCACAACAAAAGTAAACACCTATAGTATGCTATATTTAGAAGCCTTAAAGCAGAGCCACTTAAAAAAGCAAGTCACTTTCCAAAGGAGCTCCCTAAGTGCTTTGAAGCCTAAACCCTGAACCCCAAAACCACATGACATGCCCTTTTTACACGATCCGAGGCCTCTTGGAACACGATGGGGTCGGCCAAGATGGCCTGGGACTGGCAGAGACCGCGGTGTCAAGCGCAGCGAGTTGAGCCCAGCAAGCGGTTTAAAGGGCGTAAGGGCCTTAAGGGTTCAATGCCTGGCCTTTTCTTTGGAGGAGGAAGGGTGTAAGGGCTTAAGGGTTTAATGGCTGACCTTTTTTGGAGAAGGTTTGAAACGGTGGTGGTTGCAATAAGAGATGGTTGCCGCTTCCCAGCTGATGCAGGATTTGAGCCTGGGTTCAATTAAGAGACTAAATCCGAATTGCGAACGCTCTTGTAGAATGTTCAGGGCAGCGGTATACGGTTTGTAAACATGCTGTAGCACCAGATCGTGCCTTTTCGGGCGTAACGAAGCGTTCCAGGGTGTTAGACCAAGAGGGTCCACATATCATATACGTCACCAAAACTAGTACAAGGATGGTCCTTGTAGGGACTAATTCATCCATCATGGTAGTAGCTATGCCCTTCCACCGGCTCGTCGACTGGCGTTTGACAATGTCTCACCATATTTCGAAAAGCAGCATGATTTCAGGTCCCGAAGGCCTAAATTCTACACCACATATCAGGCTTCGGCTATTTTTGGGCCTTTATTCAAGGAGTTCTGGCATGCGGTGTGGATGTTTAGAGTGGTGTGCTGCGAGTGGAAAGAGTAGCCAGAGACTCCAATATCCATTAATTAGGGAATATACCTTAAATTATAGTAGGATCCCTAATATGATTTAACGTATATTCCTTAATTAAGGGATATTGGAGTCCCTGGGTAGCCTGAGTAGCCACGAGCAGTCTCAGCATGGTGCGTGCGCACGATGGAAAACACCTGGGCTTCTCGACCGTGTCTTGGCTTTGGCGCTTTTTGCTCAGATGTTCAAGGGTTCAGATAGCTTTGTGAACTCATGGCCCTAGACCCTCAGCACTACACCCTAGACTCTAAAGGCATCTCTCCGCCCTAAACCCAGCCCTATCCTCCAAACTACATACGCTGATGCAACCCTTCGTCCCAGGATCCTCCCAGTACCATTGTGTGTGTTTTGCGTAGTCCGCCTGCTCCAGTAGTGTTGTTTATGTGGGAGACTGGGACAGGAAAGAACGAGAACGTCTATTCTTTAATCATATGCGTAGGCACGCATCCTTTAACCTTCGACTTGTTGGGTGTGTGTATACACACAGATACCTCTCTCTCTCTATATCTATATATATATACACATAACAGAGAGACAGACGGAGAGAGAGAGAGAGAGACAGAGAGAGCGAGTTCTCGGCATTTGTCGGTTCTTCTCCTGGCAGGGCTTCGCCAGCGACAAGCAGGGCGTGGTCGACTCTAGAAGCAGATTATTAGTTGAACAGGTAAGCTATGTCACTTGGGAGTCTTGGGCATATATGCATTAGAATCCCACCACGAATTAAATTTGTTTGGACCAGGGAAGAAACAGCTGTTTCAAATGGCTTAGGGCACCACGCTGGATGAGGGCTCTGGACTATTGGGTGCCAGGTGGTAAGGCTTAAAATCAAAATCCTGAACCCTAAACGCATATGTCATATTTCGTGGCGGCTGCCAAATTCACAGTGCAGTTCAAGTTCAAGTCAAAGCTGTAGGGGTCTGAGCCAATAATACCCCCCTTTGATGCCGCAAAGCCTACTTTGGCCCCGATACTAATTTCTACACGGATCCTAAACTCTACACCCCGAAAAGCGTCTTTTAGGGCACGCATAATGCCCGCAAAAGAGCCCTTAACGGAAGCCTATGCATTCTAGTTTCCCGAGACCCCTTTGGTACGGCGGGGTAGTTAGAGGTGGGTGTCTAGGCTTGCTTTGCGGCTTCGACCAGACAGTTTTATGACAGGTTCTTGATATTTACAACACAGCATGTTGGACCGTGCTGGGGTATGGGGCAAGTCGATAGCGGTAGAAGGGAGTAGCTGTACTCTATAGTCAGGGAAATTGCGGGAATGAGGGGTGACAGCTTTCATTCCGTAGCCCGACACGCATCGAATGCCAAGTTGTCTAGGGGGGTCTAGACGAAGAGCACAACCGGAAGGCCTACAGCAAGATGTTTTAACCGAACCATGAGGCAGCTTCGTTCAAGTCTTCTGGCAGCCTCGCAAACTCAAGCCGTAGCCACCAGCACTGCAACAATATAGGTTCAAGCTCCTCCTCAAAATTGGTTCCCCTGTAAAAGCAAGATTGCACATGGTTTACGGCGTTTTGGGCGCTACACTTGTCGTGCACGAACAAACCTACCAGGCCCCTGGAAGCCACAGCCGCGATGATCCGGCCGAGGGGTTCTGCGACCAACCCTAAACCCTAAACCCTAAACAAAAAACCCTAAATAGAACCCTCAAGACCTCCATGAGATCCGGTGAGAGCCATGAAAAAACCCTCATGAACGGGTTCCCTAAGCCCAAACCCTAGGTACCTACCATATAGGGTAATAGAGCCCCTGGGGCCCTACATAGTAGGGTACCTGGAGGGTTAGGGAAAGCTCTAAGCCAGTTTTAGCTTCCGTCACAAGCCTCTAAACCCTAAACCCTAAACCCTAAACCCTAAACCCTAAACCTCCTAAACCCTAAACCCTAGACCCTAACCCCTAAACCCCTAAACCCTAAACCCTAAACCCTAAATCAGGAATACTCTGGGCGTGAGCTGGGCTCCTTCCTGTCGCTGCTGGCAAAGGGAAACCCAAAGAATGCAACCAGGCAGACAAGAGTTCTGGTTTAGGGTTTAGGGTTTAGGGTATTTAGAGTTTAGGGTTTAGGGTTTCCTGCCCCTCGGGTGAATATAGGGGCCTCAATAGCTACCTATGGTATTTTGCAGGTCCCCCATTTTGATTATAGTAGGATATTACCCAAAACCCTATTCCAATTAATAAGGCCCCTACATTATGCAAGAACATATCTACACAGTTGCAGTCACTGCATCCCCGATTCTTCTGCTCCTGGACGGCTCATCCGCTAAGTTGTCCTTCAATGCTTGACGCTAAGTTGTCCCTCAATGCTTGACAACACTTACGAAATAGAACCCTAAACCCTAAACCGAAACCCTAAACCCTACGCCGTAAACCGTAAACCCTAAACCCGAAACCCTAAACCGAAACCCTAAACCCTCAACCCTAAACCCTTTTCAGCCAGGAAAGCAGCCAAACCCTCAATTCCAAGCCCTCGTAACCGGAGGCTTCCAGCTTGACGCCCCACCTTAACGCGCCTGTACCTAACCCATACAGGCCCATAGGCCCTAAAGTAGTTCCTTTTTCGTTTTGGGGTTCATATATAGAACTATAGAATCCTATAAGGTAACCCCACAAAGGAACTACTATGGGGCCTATGGGTAGACCTAACCCATAGGGGCCTTAATAATTATATGTACCAATACCAGTTTGGGGGGGGTTCCTTATTATAGTGATAGTGCCATGAATACCTGTACCTAACCCATACCCAGACCCCACAAAAGTATGTAGAATAACATAGCCTTTGATGGGTTCTGGGCCGTGGTTTTTACCTACTTTTGGGGGTTTAGGTAGGGGCTTAAAAAAGTACTAAGACCAGTTTGGGGGTTCCTGATTTTAGTGATAGCACCATATATACCGTATACCCCTCAAAACCCTATTCTAATTAAACAGGCCGCTATATTACCTTCTAGCCACAGCAGGAAGTCGCAACAAGGAGCCCGAAGAATGTAGGTCTCTCCACAGGCCCAGATGCACGTTAACCCTAAACCTAAACCCTAAGCCCTAAACCCTAAACCCTAAACACCCTATAAACTTATAAACCCTATAAACCCTAAACCCTCAAAGTCCTGAGGTGGAGCTGCTCTTCTCCCGGAAACCCGCCCACCGCAGCGACATTTGGGAGGCTTCTCAGTGGTAGAGTAAGCAAGTGTTACCTGCTCATTGTCGTTGTTGTTGCTTGCAGCTTTTTGTGGCATTCTTCCCCAAGATTTAATCTTTAAGTCAGCTATGAAACTGGACAAGTGAGGACCTTCTTTGTAAGTCGCCTCTCTTGGGTTTTCGGCTAGGTTTCGCGTGGGGCTGCTATGCCCGTTTACTGCGTGGTTTGGTCATTAAAGCGGACTGACGTGGGAAAGCGGTATATGATATGCGTGGGTGTAGCACACCTGAAACTCCAATCCAGACATTTTCAAAGGGTTACCAGCTCTAAATGGGAGTTTCCGAAAATTAGGGTACCTTAACCCTAAACCCTAAACCCTAAACCCTAAACCCCTAAACCCTAAACCTTATTTTGGGGTCCCTATTTTCGGAAACCCCCAAAT
>CAJNDV010031485.1:5771-28454 GCA_905221635.1 Symbiodinium sp. CCMP2456 | reverse complement strand
GACAGGGCTGAGGGGTCGTCAAGACAGGAGATAGTTCCTTGGATTCAAGAGAAGTTACCTAATTATAGTTCCTTTTTTTGGTTTAACCAAATATATAATAAGGATTTTATAAGGTATCCTTTTGGGGACTACAATGGATACTATAGGTAGGTCAAGGCAGGGTTCAATTCGAGCTCAGGGGGTTTTAGGTTTTAAGGCGTAGGGATGCGGGTTTGGTGAGTACAGTCTTGAGCGATTCAGCATTGGAGCGCAGTGTGCGGGTAGCAAGTGCCGCAGTGGCCTGTTTTTATCCAACGATGGATCTCGCGGCATGAGATTTAGCATCCATGTGGCAACACAATGGCGAGTGAACCCTGGAACCCTAAACCTTAAACCCTGTTCACATCAATTGCGCATCTTGGTTGACGTAAGCCGCCTCTCAAGAAAGCCCCAACTTATCCCCCAAGAAGTAAGATTACAAAAACCTGCAACCAAGTACAGGGTTTAGGGTTTCCCTATAGTCTCCATTATAGTTCCATTTTTTGGTTCAACCAAATATATAATACGGATTTTAGAAGGTATATCCCCCAAAAAGGAACTACACTGGAAACTATAGGTAGGTGTTGTGCAGAAGAGAGCCGTCGATCCGCAGGCTGTCCTCAGGTAGCGCTCACCGGTGCAGAGCGTGAGAAGGTGCTGCGCTCGTCCTTGCCGTACGAAGAAGGTATCATGGACATCATGTATATATATATATATACACATACACACACTGTACGACTACGGGTATGTAGACACCGTGTAGGTACATCAATGGGGCCCCAAATTCACAGCACCCCGAAGTATGCAATTGAATAAGCAAGCAAAATGTAACATGAATGAATAAATGCATTAACAAAGCCTTACAGGGTCTTTTGCAATAGAAGGCACCTCAAACACACCGGTGGCAGCACACCTCCCTTCTCTAGTTAGGCCGCTGGATGATGGATAGGAAGCTCAGGGCTTATCGTGTCTTTGTAAGGTTCAGGGCTCAACAGGGTTATCGGATTTATACGGTCGACGATTTAGTGTTTGAGGGGGCGCAGCCCAAACAACGAGATCATGGAAATCAAGATTGTCACGGTCACTGACAATGGCAATATTGCCAAACCGAAAGACAGACGGCTATCTTCCAGACCATGATCCCATCAGAGCCTGCAGGTGAATGTAGCTTTGGATATATCCTAGCGCGATCCATAATTACGACCACCTGTCTTACACCCACCCGGAAGTCTGGCAACCTATAGTACCACTCCAAGGAAGAAGGTGAAAGTATTTTCATGTCGTAGCAAGTTAACAGGTCTAAATTCTAGCATGCCTGCAGCGCCCGTGAAACCGCTAGCGAACTCCGCAGAGGCTTTCTATAAACAAAACGAAATAGGTCAAAGCCTTCGGTGCCTTCTGAGGGCCCCAAACCCTAAATCCTAAAAACCCTAAACCCTGAGAGCCCGGTTGCGTATGACGTCAGGTGATGCAGCTGCGACTCCAGAGGTGGTCTTGGTAAGATTTGATAACTTAGGGGCTGAGTAGGTAACCTTTAACCTTTTGGGGCTTATAGAGCCCTGCTATAAAGCAACAGGTTAACCTTTTCTAGGCTGGGGTACTCAGCCCCTAAGATAAGGACTCAGTGGCTGTGAGTTGAGAGTTGAAGGGTTAAGAGCTGTTGGTATAGAGCTTCGGGTTTAAAGTTTAGGGATTTAGGGTTGGAGGCTTTAGGGTTTAGGGTTTATGGAGTTCTGAGTTGGTTCTTGTTCGTGCTTTGCTTTTCCTAGGGCAAGGTTTCAGCGACTCCTTGCTTTGGAGGTAGTGAGAAAGAACTTGGTCTTGGAAATTAATTTAGGGGCCTAAATAAGTACTAATGCTATTTTGCGGGTTCCTTACTATAGTTTTTAGTGGAATATACCCCCAAACCCTAATTATTCAGGCCCCTGCATTACACCCGAAGTGAAAACTCGAAACCCCTAGAAGACGGAGATGGATCCCGTGATAGCAATTTTGTATCGCAGCAAGTCCCAAGAAGCCTTGTGGCGAAGTCCTCCGAAGACCATCTAATACGACCGAACCCGAAGAGACCAACAATCGCCGACTTCTGGCATGTTGCAAACGCCTCCATACACTTGAAAAATAGCGAACCCAAGACAGTCATTCCGAATAATCGGTTTCTTTCTGTTCAGCGAGTCCCTAGACCCAAAAGCATAACCTGACTAGCCGGAGCCTGAAACTCCCACACCCTCCTTCTGTACTAAGAAATCCTTAGCAAAGAAATCCTGTGGGATTTTTTAAATTCTGGAGCACGAGCAAAATAAATAAGAAGTCAGTATGTTTTTGGTAAGTTCCAGATTTTAAAGTCCTACAAGTTTTCAAGACCCGAAACCCCAGGCACCAACATCCAGCAATTAGGCCTTAATAGTCCTGTTGAAATTAGAAAGGCAACCAAAAATCCTTGTTCGAAACTCCCTCTGCAGATGCCCACGCAGCACCCTTGAAGAACTCTCGGAGGAACCTTTACGGCATCCTAGAGTCCGAAGCATGTTTTGCCAGGCCTGGAACCGTATCCTAGGCCATGAAGCCTTATGGTCAAACCTTAAACCATAAGGCTTTATGGCCTAGGGTTTAGGGTTTAGGGTTTGAAGCCCAATAACCCTAAACCCACTTAGAACACCGCCTTTTTTGAAACACCGAAATTGAATTCTTCCGGGCCTCGAGCCGTCGTAAAATCCTGCAAGGGCCGTATCGGAGCCCCTCATGCAAACCTGCAATAAGGTTCTCCCATAATCATACAAGACGCCTAGAGGAAAAAGGAACTTTTTGAGACTTTGGTCAAACCCTGCCTAATATAAGATCCTGATAGAACGCGTATTGGAACTCTTAAGGAACCATCATTAAACTCCTGGTTTTGCCAAGCCTCGAACCCTATAGACCCATGCTCATATGAGGCTTGAAAAGTATAGGGTACCCATCTAGACCGCTTCTGAACACTCAAGAAAACCCTACCCGAAAGCCTAAACCCTGAACGATTAATTCCTTTTCAGGGGCCCATGGATCCCTCAAGGAACCCCTCGTAAACGTTTCAGTAGAACATATTGGAACTTTAAACCCTCTGCTAATACCTTGAAGGCACTTTTATATAGTGCCTTCTAACCTTTGAAAAGCATCAAAGGTCATTTTCAAAGTATAGCATCCTGCAAGGAACCCCTAAACCCTAAACCTTAAACACCGAAACCCTAAACCCCTAAACCCTAAAACCCTGAACCCCTCAACCCTAAACCCCTAAACCCTAAAACCCTAAACCCTAAACCCCTAAACCCTAAAACCCCTAAAACCCTAAAGCCCTTCACTTCGGTTGTGTCTTCCGAGGCCTCGGAGCTTGGCCGAGGGTCTTCGCCTCCTCGCCGAGGCGGAGAGGCAGCGGGCGGCCGCTGTCCCTTGGCCTCTGGAAGACTTTATAAGGTTTAGGGTGTAGGGTTTAGGGTTTAGGGTTTAGGGTTGGAAGATGTAAGAAAAGGAGTCAAGGCTTTAGGGGTTTCAGGGTTTTAGGGCTTTAGGGTTTTAGAGTTTTTTAGGTTTTAGGGTTTTAGGGGTTTTAAGGTGTAGGGGTTTAAAGCCCTCAAAACTCTAAAACTCTAAACCCAACAAACCCTGAAGCCCTAAAACTCCAAGACCCCCAAACCCTAAAACCCCTAAAGCGCTAAAACCTTGACTCCCTTTTCCTATAGTCTCCATTGTAGTCCCAGCGCTTAACCAGTTGGATGCTCATCATAAGAGCTTCCATATTATAAGAAGGAGTCAAGGTTTTAGGGTCTAGGGCTTTTAGGGTTTTTTAGGGTTTTTGGGCTTTAGGTTTTTTTTTATAGTTTAGTGTTTTAGAGTTGTAGGTTTTTAGGGTTTTTAGGTTTTAGGGATTTTAAGGTTTAGGGCTTTGGAGTTTTAGGGTTTTTAGGCTTTAGGGTTTTAGGGTTTGGGGTTTTCGAGTTTTAGGGTTTTTAGGGTTTAGGGTTTAGGCTGTAGGGTTTTAGGGTTCGGAGTTTTAGGGCTTTAGAGTTTTTAGGGTTTAGGGTTTTAGGGGTTAGGGTTTTGGAGTTTTAGCTTTTTTAGGGTTTAGGGTTTTAGGCTTTAGGGTAAGTTTTAAGGTTTAAGGTTGTAGAGTTTTCATACCCTATTCTAACTATTAAGGCCCCTATACATCCACGACATGGGCCCGAAGTGTAAGAAATCCTTAAAGAACCCACGAAATACAGTACTACCTATAGTCTCCATTGTAGTTCCTTTTTTTTGGTTAAACCAGATATATAATAAGGATTTTATCAGGTATCCCCCAAAAAAGGAACTACAATGGAGACTATAGGAAAAGGGAGTCAAGGTTTTAGGGCTTTAGGGGTTTAGGGTTTGGGGTTTTGGAGTTTTAGGGCTTCAGGGTTTTTTTGGTGTCGGGTTGTGGGTCCTCGCGGCCTGTGCCTGTTGGACGAGATGCAAGGGTTTCCTACAAACAACGTGACCCTCGCAGCGGGTCGCTCGAAGTGTGCTCCTGTAGGCCTCTGGCGCCTTGAGATGGGATGTGAGGGCCGAAAACTTCTGACCCCTTTGCCAGACTGGGCTTTCGGTCCCTAGCACCCGCTAAGACCGTTTTTGCCAGAAATTTGGCAAATTGGCGCGTAGGACCGGCCAGAGAATCTGCCAGCCTGGGGCCATCTGGGGCCCAAGACCCGCCGTACAGGCCAGACCAAAGACATCAGTCGATCTTTGTTGCCTGACGGCAGTGTGGTCATTAGCGGGGCGGTGTCAGTAGAGTCCTCGTATACCCGGGGAGGCTTTACCCTCCTCGCCGTTCTGACGAGACGCTCGGCCGGGGGCGTTGGTCGGAGCCTCGAGCACCCATGCAAATGATCAACTGCGCTCCCGGCAGTTTAGGGTTTAGGGTTTAGGATAGATATACCGGCTTTGGGAAAATGAAGAAAAAAGGCCGTTTAGGCTTAGGATATGCCTTAAGGACCAAACGAACCCCAAAAAGGCTTGTGGCTTATAGCCGGTATTTGGGGCTCACAGTATAAGATGTAGAGCCCCATAATATTTAAGGTTCACTAGGTGGAATATCCATTAGAAGAGGGTTTGTTTGGGGAACGGCGCTTTATGGGTTCTATAATCAGGGTTGTAGGGCTTGTAGGCATAAAGGGTAGTGTAAAACGGGAATAATTGGAACGAGGTTCCTTCAAGGTTTTTTTTGAGGGGTCTGTATGCTGGAGCGGTGAGCAGTTCCTTTGTGTGACTTTAGTGTTCTACGTAGGGGGGTCGATGATCCCATCATGATGGCATTTTTTAATCAGGTGCTTTCGCGTTTCAAGCAGGTTTCGAAGTTTCGGAGACGGCTTCAAACAGGATGTTTGCAGCTTTAGGGAGGTTGGTCGGCTTATAGAGGGATATGTCCGACGGAGCCCCTGCAGCGTGGGGACTCCATCGGGCATGCGGGTCTTAGGAGCTGTGAAGTTTTAAGTGTGGCTGGCGGCCTTGTTGCTTTATGTTTCAGTTCGTAGGATTATCGAGTGTAGAGCTTTGGGTTTGAGATTTAGAGCCCAGAGTCTCTTCAGTTCAGATGTGACGCTAGAAGGTTCGGCCTATGTTTATGGTGGCGGGTGGTGGGTGCTGTTCTGTTCTTGCAAAAGGCGGAACTGGGAGTTGTGTGGGGGAGGTTTCTTCCTTCACCTCTGTAGATCTCGCGGAAGCGATGCAGTTCATGTTTCAAAAAGGTAAAGTCAAGTAGGTCATCCTGCAACCTCAAGCCCGAAAGTTGCTACCCTTTCTTTGCAACTTTCACCTTCCGAGGCAGACCGCCTCAAGGCACGTGGATAGCTCTTGGAGCCTTAGGTTAAGGCGACCGGGCTGAGGACCACGGCCAAGGGTTCAGGGTTAGCGTTCAGGGTTCAGGGCATAAGGCTACTTGCTTCATGCTTATGTTTCTGTCGCTCCTCCGGCTGCATCCCTCGTTAAATCAGAACGCCCTGCTGTTGAGGTGTGTTCGCTGGCACACAATCCAAGCCCATGCTGAAAAGGGCATAAGGCTAAGGGTATGAGCTTGGGGCGTCAGGATCAGTGCTTTTTTGTTGAGTTGCAGGTGTCTGGTAAAGACGAAAATTCTCCAGGGAAGAGCAAGCCAATACAGAAGCCTGGTGCCAACCTTATCACTCGAATCCTGGGGCCCGAATACTACTGTCATCCTATAAAATCTAGTAGTAGGGTAGGTAACCTTTAACCTTTTTGGGGTAGTACAATCCCTATATAACCCCTATATAACCCCAAAGGTTAACCTTTAGTTCCCCATGATACCCGACAAGTAAGAGAATCTTGAAGCCTTTGAACCTGAACCAAATAAAATCTCAGCTGCCACTCCGTGAGCCCCGGGCGTTCTTAAACTCAATGCCACCTTGCTTGCAGGCTGCAGACGCAGAAGGGACGCTGCCGAAAGAGGTGGATGCACAGGCTTTGACCAGGCTGCCCGCGTTTCTTTCCCTGGTAGGGACTAGGATGCCTTTGGGTTCAGTGTTTCAGGTGGCCTGTAAGGCAGTAGACGTAAGCATTCTTCTGACAGTTCCAGCCACAGACATGCCTACAGACTTTCGGCACGAAGCTCTCAGCCCTAAAGCTTAAAGCGCTATGCACTGCAATGCTGCAGTTGCGAAACCTACGGCCCGAAACCCCTTGAACTTTCTGAAGAGGTGGCTCCGAAGCGTGCGCGAGCGGGCCGCCTTGCGCGTGTCTTTGCGAAAGGATTAGGCAAAGCTCCTACCTTAAAGTGGGGTTTTAGAGGGTCTTGTAATTGCGGGATTAACCATGCAAGTTTGTAGAAAACGGTTTCGATTATGTTCCCCTGAAGATCGCCAAGGCTCTCCTTCGCCGAAGAGTTTAGGATTTAAGGTTTCGCATGTAAGAAACCCTATGATACATCGATGTTGTTTTGCGGCGGGGGGGGGGCGCCCTTCTGCTCCGTTTATTGTGGGTCCCCATATCAAAGCAGAACCCACAACCCCTCTCTGGCTGAGGCGAAAGGCGGCACAGGGGCGGCTTCAAACCCTTTGTCAAGGACACTAATATAGAGACCCAAATACTGTACTATTTTGGGTTCCTTATTATAAGTATGAGATAACTACATAATATACACCAAAGCCCTATTTTGGGTTCCTTGTTATAAGCATAGTATAATATACCCCCAAAGCCTATTCTAATGATTAAGGCCCCTACATTACGGCGTGGAGGCTGGCAGGCTTCACGGGCTTTCAGGCACAATAGGTTTAGGGTTCAATGTAGAGTCCTAAAATTTTGCCAGTACTATTTTGGGAGGGTTCGTTGTCATAGTTATAGTATAATGAACCCTAAAACTCTATTCTACTTATTAAGGCGCCTATATTAGGACTTTTAGAGTCTACAGGGTTTCACTAGGGTGTTTAGGGTTTGCTGGGTTCCGCTTGTTGGGTTTTGGTGGTATAGTGCCCAGTACTGGTATCGAGGTTTGACGTATCTCAGGCTTTGAGAACCCTAAACCCTAAATCTTCAACCAGGGTTGGAGGGTTTTAGGGAATTTTTCTGTGTGATTCCCTCGTGCGCTGTGTAAACCCCCCTAAGAGCTGAGTAGGGAATACAAAGCCCTACGAGCCGCTAACTAGACCAGGGCATTGGGGTGTTCACTGCTATGTTGTTGATAGTGTGTTGAATACAAGCATCATGTACAGCCGTTGTCTTGTGCCGATGTTGTGCAGCAGTTCCAGCTGATGTCATGAGCAGTGACAGTGCGACTGCTGAAGAGAAGAGCCCATACACACCGCAGCATCGATGACTTTCTGCAGCGAAAAGCTTAGCTGTGCTTGCTTGCGTGCTTTGCTTGGTTTAGGGGTTGCTACCCATATTGGTAGCGGAGCTAGTAGCCGGTTCTAGGGGGCTAGGCTGCTTTTGCTGCGCGTACTTTTGATCATGGCGTCTCCCGAGGGGACACAACAGGCAGCAGCGACTGCCGAGCTTTCTCAGGAGGCAGCGGCGGCTGGAGCGGTGCCGGTGCCTGATGACCCATGGGATGAGAACGACCCATGGCAGCCGGTTTCGTCAGTTGGAACTTCGCCTCCTCAGGCGACTGGCCCTCCTGTTGCGTATGGCCCTGGCTGGTGGGGAGGAGCGCCTTTCCATCCGAACGGTATGCCGGCAGGACCTATGATGCAACAAAATGGCATGCCCCCAGGGTTTCCTTTGCAACAGACTGGCATCAACGGTGGTGTGCCTCAGCCTCCTTTGTCGAGTGGTGGCCTTTGTTCTGGGATGCCAGCGGCTCCGGGACTACCTCGCCGAATGTGCCCCCAGCTTGGGGATGGAATGCGGGCTGGCCTGGAATGATGTATGACCAAGGCACCTACATAACAGGCGCTGTGCCGCAGCTTGCGCCAGCGCAAGCTGCCCCTGGAGGAGGCGGCTCTACACCTGGAGCTTCTTCGGTTGCGTCAGGAGCCTCGGTTGAAGAACCACGTGCCGCCGGGCCCGGGGCTCAACAAGGTGATCCTGCTGCTGATGGAGGCCGTGCCGGTGGTCCTCCTCGTGATGATGGGGTCCTACCTGATGGTGCTGTTCCTGGTGGTCAGAATGTGCTGCAGCCACCGGGGTCCCAACGACCTCCCTCGGCTACCCCGTCTTCGTCTGCTGGCACCTCGGAGATTCGTTCTTTGCTGAGGCGCCGGGCAAAAGAGTGGGACAGGCCAAAGAGCAGCATCGGCTCTGTGAAGATAGAGGAGTTCAGTGGAGATCGGCGTCGCTACTTGAAGTGGCGCCGTGCCATTGAGGCACAGGAGCAGCTCTACAGACTCGAGGCGGCGGAGCTCACGATGCTGCTTTACTTGTCGACCCGGGGGGGAAGCCCGGGATGTGCTGGACCAAGTCCCGCTCTCAGACCTGACGGCAGTTGGCGGCAACGTGTTGCTTTGGAAGCTTCTTGATGAATCCTTCGGCGAGTCGTGTGCCGAGCTTTTCGAGCGGGCAGAGCGGGAATTGAATACCTACAGGAGAGTGCCCGGCCAGCCGATTGCCACGTACCTGGCCAACATGCGTCGCCTTCGTGCTCAATATGTTCGGGTGGACCCGGACACGACTATATCGGACCGTGCCTGGGCCCAACGTTTGCTCAACCGGGCTTCTTTGAGCAAGCGGGAGAGGCTGGACGTGTACTACTCGGCCGGCGGAGCTTATACCACAATGGGCATCGAGAGCGCTCTTCGGCACAGGTGTGCCCAAACTCACGAAGAAGAGCGTCGAGTGCCTACACCGTCTGCCCCGTCTTCAAGGAGTTCGTGGAGTTCCCGGGCATCCTCCACCAGATCGCCTTCGACCACGGCTTCGTCTATGACAGGATCGCGCCGGCCTCCTTTTGCACGTGGGGCCCCGAAGCGCAACAATGTGCATCTGGCCGATGAGCTGGAGGATGTGGATGAAGAGGACCTGGACGCCGAGGAGGGCGAGGACATGGTCACAGCTCTGCCCGAGCAGGAGCCCGAGGACGAGGAGATGAATGAGGACGAGCCGGCCGAGGAAGATGATGGCTTGGATCCCCCGTCAGGGGAAGAAGCCACGGCCGAGGAGGTGAGCGAGGCTTTTGCGGCCGGCTGGAAGGCAAAGGCCAAGACGGCTGGAACAAGAAAGGCCCGTGGCTGGTCTCAGGGTGGCTCGCGGACTGGTGCTTCGTCTTCTTCCTCGCGGCCCCCGAGCTCCTCGACTACACGTTCGCTGGCGGACAAGAAAAAGAGCAGCACCTGCTCTTCCTGCGGGGTGCGCGGACACTGGAGAGGAGACCCTCAATGCCCTAACGTCCTGTCTGGCCGGGACCCACCACATCGGAAGCCCGAGGTTCCGAGCAAGGGTGTGAACTTTGTGAATTACACCTTCATGGTTGGTGCGGCTGGGGCGGACCCTGGCGGCGCGGCCGTGGCACCACCCTCTCCCTGGACTACGTGCCCTACCTGTCCCTCGTGCTTTGCGGCTGTGACTGTGGACCAGAAGTTCTGCCGAGAGTGCGGTGCCAAGCTAAATCCGAAGCGAGAGGAGCAAGCGCCACCCAGGCCCATGAGAGATGTGCGTGTGCCCAAGTATGCCGTGGGCAAGACCAACAAGCCGAACGACCACACCATCAAGGTACGACCTCAAGAAGCCATGGCAGCTTTGGACAATATGAGCCGCGAGGATAAGAAGCAGCTGCGCTACTTACTGGAGCGCGAGGAGGAGGAGCATCAAGTGCAGGACCAGCTCCCCATCCGCAAGGGCACGGGCTATGATCATGCGCCGTCTATGTCTTCGGCAACTCCTTGGCAGAGCTCGGCGGCACCGCTGGCCCCAACTCTGCCGACATCCTCTTCTTCTTCTTCTTCTTTGGCTTTGCGGCCGCCTGACAAGAAGGATGACCGAGGCAAAGATAAGGCCGATGGTGTCCGTCGACGTGAACTTGAAGACTTCAGGATCTCTCTGTGGAGAAGGGCACAGGCCGGTGGCAGAACTACCCCCTCCTCGGCATCGCCAGTCCCGACTGAACGACAAGCGAGATGTCGGCATGTGTACGGGGACCTGCTCTGGATCTCAAATCAACATGGCCATTTCGCGAGATGCAAAACTTGTGACTTGAAAAACGTCCTCTACTACTCCGTTCGACATGGGGTTCTCGCGGCAGGCCTTGAGAATGACCCCGAGCCGGAAGCCAGGCCTTTGCATGCTCCTGGGCAAGTGATCTTGGACAGCGGCTGCCGCACGGCAGTGGCAGGATGGCACTGGCATCACCAGTTCCAAGCGGAGCTGAGGGCGAGAGGGGCGACTTGGAAGGAGATCCCGGAGCACGAGACGTTTCAGTTCGGGGCGGGAGGCCCAGAGGTTTCCAACATGGCCTTTGTGTACCCCGTGGGCATCTATGGCAAGCCCGACCTCATCCGGATGTCTGCGGTAGGCGGGGCAGCTGTAAACTGCCCGGGCCTTGTTGGGCCCTCCGAGCTTTCTCGCTATAATGTTTGCTTTGACTTTGCGGCCAAAACTTTGGAGGTTTTTGGCCAGCGACATGCGATGATCCTTTCTTCGACACGGCACCCCGCTCTCTACATCCTGGACCTGCCCGATGGAGACGGCGACTTCTGGAAGAGACCTGACCTTGTGGAACGGGCCGCCCTCCTGGAGACAAATCCACAGAGCCTGGCATTCATGGTTGAACGCCAAAAGCCTGGTGATGCTGATGAGGAGGTGCATGAGGTCTTGTCGTCGTCGAGTGGTGCCACGCAACCTCCTGAGCACCACTTCTTTGGTGACTTCGGCGAAGCCGCGCGCAAACGCCGGGTCAAGGACTGGTTGGACCTCCTCCAGGATGACCTGGGCGTCCGGGTGATACGCGACTTACCTGATGCTGCCGAGACGGGCTCCGAGGCTTCACTGGCCTCCTCTGGTTCCAAGTTGCGTGCCGATGGCGGTTCCGATGGCGAGACCATTACAAGCCATGAGTTTGGTGTTGAGAGAGGCACGGACGACGAGGAGGAGACCAGCGAGTTCGAGGAGGAATTGGTGCCCGACCTTGGAGGAAGGCCGTGCTTTTTCCACAAGGGCAAGCGACAGCAGGTGAAGAAGGTCGCCCAGGAGATAAAGGAGACGTGCCACGGAAGGACCCAGCCGCCAGACAACCCCGTGTTCTTCGAGGAGTGCCCCGCGCCAGCTCAGTTTGCACCGGTGAGGCGTCCTCGCCGGGCCGGGCCGTGGCGAATGATCGAGATCTTCACTGTGACCATGGTTGTGGGCATGGCTGCTGGCGCTCGCGGCTGGGAAGTTGGGGAACCTGTTGGGCTGCCTGGCTTTGACCTAGGACAAGCAGCTGACCGGAAACAAGCCGACGACTACCTCGAGGCCTTTGACCCCGACTTCGTGATGATTACGTGGCCCTCTCAGTGCTGGCGTCCTCTTTCCAAACGGCAAGCGGAGGATGCGAGGGAGTGCGAGGAGATCGGACACCAGCGAATGGAGCAACGAAAGATTTTGGCCTGGATCCAACAGGCCGTGCTTTACCTTCGTCAAAAGGGGGTGACCGTTCTCGGGGAAGCGCCCTGGGACTCCGAAGCATGGCGCGAGCCCCTGGTGATCGACACATGGGCCGGCCTCACTTCGGGCCGGAGTGAACTTTGTGCTTTTGGGCTCCGCCGTCCGGACCACGAGTGGGGGCGGGAACGAGGCCTACACTTACGGAGGCCCACGAGGCTGGTCGGGGACAAGGGGATCGTGAAGCAGCTGTGTCGTCTTTGTCCTGGCGGCCACCGTCATGCGCCAGAGTTGGGAGGAGTTTGTGCTGCAGGGCAATGGTGTCCTTTGGGAGATTTCTGTGGTGGCTACCCAAGCCCCTTCGCAGACGCGATCGTGAATGCAGTGGAAGGTTGGCTGGCCCAATCTGGCTCTCGGCGACGGGGCTCGGCTTTCTATGTGACCCCCACGGTTGCTGAAGAGATTTTCTTGGATGAGGATCAGGACTTCATCAACGAGGTCTTCTTTGACGAGGGGAACCCCGAGGTTCCCATGGAACATGCGGCGGCCGAGGATGAGAACCATAAGCACCACAATCCCGACACCGAAAACCACGACGAGGAGGTTGGAAGCGTGGACTTTGGCAGTGAAGGACCTCCCGATCCAGATTTAGTTCTTGATGAGGACCATAAGCACCACAATCCCGGCACCGAAAACCACGACGAGGAGGGGTCCACAGATTTATTTGACGTTAGTGAACACAGCCCTCTTCTGGAGCGTCTTCATATGTTGCATCGTCGTCTAGGGCACCCAACCAATGAGACCCTGGTTCGTATGTTGCAGCACGGTGGGGCAAAGGATGATGTCATCAAGATGGCTTCAGAGCTGGCGTGTCCAAGCTGTCAGCTGTCCAAGGCTCCCAAGAGACCGTTTCCAGCAAGGCCAGAGGTTCGGGCTGTTGTGTTCAACACTGTCGTGCACCTGGACCTGAAGTACCTAAAGGACTTTCGTGGCGGCATCTACGTGGCCCTCTCTGCTGTCGACGAGGCTACAAACTACCACTTGGCCAAGCTTCTCCGGAACCGGGAGCCAGCCCATGTGGCAGCAAAGTTTGTTTCCATGTGGATTGGCATGTTCGGACCCCCACAGCGTGTTCGGTTAGATCAAGGTGGGGAATGGGAAACGGAGTTCATCCAGCTCCTGGAGGGCCACTCGATTCATTCAGAATTTGTTGGCTCTCACGCTCCGTGGTCCAATGGCTTCGCGGAGAGGCATGGCGCGCTCCTCGGTGTCGCAGTGCAGGCGAATGTGGACGAGAAGCAGCTGGTGGGACGGTCTCAGATGAAGCTCGGTCTCAGCTGCGCGTGCCAGGCCAAGAACAGCGTGATCAGCCGGGGCGGCCACCATTACCTCGTGTATGGTCGCCAGGCTGCGTACCCGGAGCTGCTGGACGATGAAGTTTGGAGCCGCAAAAGCTTGGGGTTTGCCCTGAGCATTGAAGGTGAAGTTGCTCGTGCTGCTGAACTCCGAGCCTCCGCCAAGGTGGCCCTTCTACGAGGCGATGTGCTGGAAAAGATAAAGCGTGCTTTGCGAAGGGCACCGACCGGAGAAAGGAGGCAGTACACCCCCGGGGAGCTGATTTACTTCTGGCCTCCAGCCAACCCAAAAGGGAGGAGGTACAAGAAGGATCTGGGCAGTTGGCGGGGGCCGGCGGTTGTTCTCGTGCCAGAGGGTTCTGATAGATACTTTGTATCCTGGAGGGGGAGGTGCCTCTTGCTATCTGGGTCAAACATGAAGGGGGCCACCGTCGAGGATGCCAATCGACAGGATCTCCGCGATCAAGGCCTGGAGCTGGAGATGGCGAAGGGCTATGTGGATATGACCGCAGACGAGCCCCCACCCGTCGAGCTGGAGGCCCCGTTTTCAGTTGAAGTCCCGGGCCTTGTTTCCCGCCGCCTGGCCAATGGCGCAGGACGTAAGTTGACGGACGCTCGCCGGATGATGGCGGGCCTGAAATCAGTCAAGAAAACTTTGAAGCTTCCTCTTGACCTTCGACGGCGGCGCCACCTTCTCCCACGATGCCGTAAAGCAGAGGAAGCACCAGAACACCCGCCTCAGGACAACGAGCAGCTCCTCCCAGCCGAAGAACCCAACGTACCACTACCCGAAGCTACTTCGGAGCTGCCTGTTCTACCCTGGGAGGATGCACCAGCTTCTCGGCAGGAGCAAGCTTACGATCCGCTGGACGATGTGCCCTTCCAGTTCAAGATCAAGAAGCGCCTCCTCGACGAGCAGGCCAACGAGCAGGCCAACGAGGAGACCAACGAGCCGGAACCCAAGAGAGTGCGCACGGAAGACTTCGCCAACTTCGTGCTGACCGCCCTCTCCGAAAAGGAGCTGAATGTGAAGGCTGAGGGCAGGCCAAACGAATGGCTGCCACGTGCAGAGGTGGCTCGTCTCAGTCACCTCTTGGACCTCCCGTTGTCTTCGGCTCGTCTACATCGTGCTCCCCGAAAACGCCTTCAGCATCCTGGGCCTCAAGCTAAAAAGGGTCGTGTGACAGTCATGTTCGGCACTAACCCGAAGCAGGCCCTTGTCGCTCAGGAAACGGCGGCAGAGGTCCGCAAACGGCCTGCTCGACGTTGTCCTCACTTGTGGCGTGGAGTTTCGCTCTTCCTGTCCAGCCCAAAGAGAAAGAAAGGGAAGGCTCAAGAGGCAAAGCTCTACCTCAGGAAGGGTGGCCACACCTTTGTTGTTAGCTCAGACCCAGCCACCGTGGAAGCTGCTGAAAAGGACCTCCTCGACTACCGCGCCAAGTCGGAAGCGTTTCTTCTCAAAGCCAAGGCTAACGGCAAGGAGCTCGACCCCAAGCACTTCTCTTCTGTGGAGCGTGAGGCCTTTGACCTTGCAGACGAGAAGGAGTGGCAGGCCTGGGTGAAGAACAAGGTCGTCGAGGAGATCGACCCGAAGGAGGCCAAGAAGATTCCCCGTGGCCGTGTCTTTGCCATCCCTGCCCGCCTGGTGCGCACGAACAAGACACCTGCAGGACAAGCCGGCCTGACCGCTAAGAGCCGGATCGTGCTGCCGGGTCACCTGGACCCAGATATGGGCAGTGTGAGGACAGATGCCCCGACAACACAGATGTCTGCCGTGCGCCTGGCCATCACCTTGGGCATGAAGTATGGCTGGTGCTTCTGGCTGTTCGATGTCTCGACTGCCTTCCTCAGCGGCAAGGCTGTGGACCGGGACCTGTACGTCCGGCCTCCAAGAGACCTCAAGTGTGTGAATTCTGAGGTGCTGTGGAAGATCCTCAAGTCGGCCTATGGCCTCAGTGAGGCGCCGCGTCTCTGGTACATCCAGGCCAGGGAACTCTTGCGAAGATGTGGCTTTGAGGAAATCCCATGGGCACCGGCAACCTTCATCAAGAAACGGCACGGCAAGGTTGTGGCTGTGCTGTGCCTACACGTAGATGATGGCTTTCTTACAGGCCAGAAGGGGCGTGAGATTGAGCAGGCCAAGAAGGAGATCAACGAGCTCTTCTCCATCAAGGAATGGCAGGCGATCGGACACGAGCCTCAGAACTACCTGGGGATGAAGATCTACGTCCGGGACGGTGTCTTTTACAACGACATGAAGGACTATGTCTTGGAGATCCGCCCCCCTGCCATCCTGACTAAGGACAAGGAAGCGGCTTTGGACGCTCCTGGTCTAAGGGAGTTTCGCCGGTTGATCGCTCAGCTTCGTTGGCCGGTGCACCTGGTCTTGCCTGAGTTTCTTTTCAGTGTAAGCGCTCTGGCCCAACGCGTGAGCCAGGCCCAGGTCAAGGACCTTGTTTCTGCAGGAGAGCTACTCTGTGAAGTTCAACAGGCTGCTCGGGAAGGCCAAGCTGTTCTCCCCTTCCGGGCTCTCAAGCAGGACTTGATTCTGGTGAGCTACTTTGACGCCAGCCTCGGCAAGACAGGCAACCTGAACAACCTCGCGGCCCAGCGGGGAGAGTGCCACTTTGTTGCCGAGATGGGTGTTCTCAAGGGCGAAGGCAAGGCGAACATCTTGGAGTTCCACTCGAATAAGATCGCAAGGGTTGTTCGCTCTTCTTTGGCTGCTGAAGGAGCCAGCATGGCAGCTTGTGCGGACCGCCTGGTCTACAACCTGAAGCTCTTCGACGTGCTCCAGACCGGGAACCTCGAGGTCCAGTCCACCTGGAGAAGCACCATGGCCCAAAAGGGGCACCTCGTGACCGATGCCCGGAGCCTCTACGATCATGTGAAAGGCTCCAGTCTCTTGGCAACAGAAAGGCAAGTGTCCTTGGACATCCTGGAGGTGCGACAGCTTGTTCAAGAAACTACGCTGGACCTCCATTGGGTGCCCACCTGGAAGCAGTACGGTGACTCTTTGACGAAGGCCATGAAGGACGAGCTCTACCCGGCTTTCCGAAAGAAGGGCTGCATCAATGTCGTGCAGTCTCCAGAAGACGAAGTTGAAGAAGCTCGGAGGTCGGGGCTGAGGAAAGCACAACGTGAGCGCCGTAAGTCTCGGATGAAGGCCTCCCAGGCCATGTAATCCGCTGTTTTGCGCATCGGCCCAACACTTCTTTTTAGGGATGTGTTGAATACAAGCATCATGTACAGCCGTTGTCTTGTGCCGATGTTGTGCAGCAGTTCCAGCTGATGTCATGAGCAGTGACAGTGCGACTGCTGAAGAGAAGAGCCCATACACACCGCAGCATCGATGACTTTCTGCAGCGAAAAGCTTAGCTGTGCTTGCTTGCGTGCTTTGCTTGGTTTAGGGGTTGCTACCCATAGATAGTGCAACTTCCCTGGGGAGCCCCACTATAAATAGATGAGTTACCAACCCAAAGGGTCCTAAGTACCCATATGGTAGAATGTAGGGTTTCAATATTAGGAATTAGTATTATGATTTGGGAAAGTATCTCCCATAACAGTACCTAGGACCCTTTGGGCAATTACTCCCCAAACCGTAAACGTGTGAGCGCCGAAACCCGACACTCGGCCTCCAGCCAAAGCCTGGCACAGGAGCCAATCGGCATCCTCCGCGTTGTTAAAGACAAGGCAGCAGCTCGAAGTTCTGAGTTCTTTTGAAGGGACCCTCTTATGATTGTAAAGCTTCTTGAAAGAATTTCGTCATGGTCTTATTTAGTTTGTGTTTACAATAATTAAGGCTTCTGGGGTGTTAGTTTTCTTTGTTGACGATTTTTGGTGCGGGTTCTTTTCATGGCGTGTCCTCGTGATCTTACACCATACCCAGCGACTTCACCACCCCAGGAATATACGTCGATCAAGGGATGTTGCAGATGCATTCACATACATGCCTTAGAAGCCGAGTCCCGTACAATAGTAGCCAGTATCGGCTACTGGAACAAACAAAGCTGTACGTCTGTGTGTATGTGTTTATATATATATATATATCTACATATATATATATATATATGTATACATCTATATATATATATGTATATGTATACATCTATATATATATATATATGTATACATCTATATATATATATATATACATGTATATATCTTAATGCATACACACGCATTAAATATAAATAAATAAAGAAATAAAGAAATATATATATATACATAGATGCACATACCACATATCTAGATGTAGTCATGCGTATATGCAGAGTCAGAGAGATCGATAGAGAGAAAGAGACAGAGAGCACCCAGAAAGGTGGCTGGGCTGCAAGGCACTGTGGTTGCTGCCAGGATCACCACTAGTAAGGAACATGAGTGGCGTGCCATATATTCAGTTGCAGTCCTGTTGGTAGCACGCTCCTGCTTCCCTAACACCACGCTTTGTGCATTCAGGTTATTACGGTCCTTCTTTGTCCTATTTGTGGTGGATATCTTAAGCAGGCTCCGCTTCCGTGTCATATTTGGCCAGGCTGTTTTGCAACCCTGCTATAAGGACCCTCGACGCATTAAACCTCATGATCAGTTCTTTTCGGAAAACCCCAAAGAGGGGCCCTAACTTCGAGAGTGGAGGTCGGCAGAAATTCCTGCGGCGATGTGTGAGCTGATAGCGGAGATCGAAGCTTCAGAGAAGATCCGCGTCGTCATGGCAGGTGGGGTTTAAGACAGCGGCCTTTCCAGAGCTGTCCGCCTTATCTTTTTGTAAATCTCTGGATGTGCGTAGCATTGCGCGGTTCAGGAATTTTTGGGTCAATCCAACCGGGCTTCCAAGAGGTAGCCCTGACGCATCAAAACCACAAATACAGGGGCCTGAAAAGTTACCAACGTTGTTCCTCAGGGTTCCTGGTTGTAGTCATGCTATTGTATACCCCAAACCCGCCAAACCCGCTGCAAATTATTATGGCTCCTGTAAAAGACTATATTGTAGTAGTCCTTAAAGAACACTTGAAGGAATCCCTTCATGTAGCAATCTTCTGATGATTAAGGCCTTCATATTAGCCATATTGTGCCTTGAGAAGCCGCTTAAGCGTGGTGCCTGGCGAGCTCGATCAGACAGTAAGCAATTGACACCACCGATCAATAGGCCCCTGTACCACCGTTCTGAAAGGGCGCTACTACCAGGATCCCTACTATGCCTTTTAAGGTGGCGGTTCGTGAAGGGTCTAACATTACGATCCCAGTGATCATCCCATGTAAGGCAGGAGGGGGCTCATCGATCAGGGGTCTACATTAAGCCTTGGTGGTTTGGGCAGGCAGAAGGAGGTCTCCTCAACAGTCTTGAATGGCTTTGGCTTAGTATGGGCTCTGAGAACTGGTACTGGATTTCCCATTTGGGAGTTTCGGAAAATTAGGGGTACCTTGTTTTGGGGTCCTTATAGTAAGGATCCTACTATTTAGGGTACTATATTAGGGTCCCCTATTTTCGGAAACCCCCATTTGGCTCCTACGTGATTTGTCATATCCCTAGTCACTTTACTCCGCCCCGCCGTTCCGGATTCAGGAGTACCTGGAAGCCACCGCTCTTGCAAAGCAAATTTGACCAGGATTTAGGGCTTTGAGGCTTAGGATGTGATGGTTTTCGTTATGGGGTGTCCGACATCTTATCTCGGACGGACTTGAATCTGAAGGCCAACCACAGAGGCCCTAAGATCACATGTCTAGATGCCACGAGCCTGGCAGGCATTGGCATTTCTTCCCGGACCATGGGCACTGACCTTAGTGTTATGTTCAATTGGTCCCATAGGGATAACCTTGGTCATATAGAGTAGTTTGTATAATATTATGTATGCATGTGTAGATATCTGTTTATGACACGTATATATATATATATATGTATGTATGCATACACACACATACATGTATGAATATACCTTTATCGTCAACCTTCGAAGAGCACCAAGGCACTGCCCATGCAACCTCCGATTACGACATCAAGTGCCCTGGGCTTCGATGTTTCGGGACATTGGGAGTTGAGGGCTCTCCGATGGCTGGGTTCAGGGTGAAGCGCTTCAGAGCTCAGGCTTGGGATTTCGTAGAGTTTCAGGATTTGGGGTTTTGCTGTTGAGAGCGATTGTTGGATTTTGTGCGCACTGCTGCGGGTTTAGGTAGGATATTGTCGGATGGTTTCGGTTGTGGGAGGACGCTTCTGTGGGTTTAGGGTTTAGGGGTCCCGAAGCGATCCTCGCAGAGTTTGGTCGTGAATCTACCTGACCGTCATCCCTTCCTGGCTCCTGCGCCTCCGGCATCTCTTCGCCGTTGCCGAAGTCACCTTCTGCCCGTTGTGTGTTGGGGATCTCCGAATTTTGAGATAGGTATTTCAGTCATTCCTGCGAATTGAATCCTCTGTCATCCCCTATGACTCACTAGGGGACGAAACTGACGAAACACATGAACAGGATTTTGCAGTTTCGTGGATTCTCGAAAGTACCTAAAGATCATCCTGATCTTGGCGACAAGTAGATAGGCAGTGATGATATTCGTAAGTAGCTGAATCTTCAGGAGTACCACTGCAGGAATCTAACGCCTCAGAGTTCCTGGTCGTGCACGAGCCGAGGTGCATATTCGTCCAGCCAAGCTGCTTGGCCCCACCCCGGAGCCCTGAATCCCTGAAGCCATGACTCCGAACGTCACTGGAAGCCTTTCCGGATAGAAGGCGGCTCGGGCGCTAAGCACTAACTCCAACCCCTAGATCTTATGCCGTATGTCATCCGAGGAAGCAGCTACTTCGGTCTCAAGTCTTCCGTGAGGAGCTCAGCGACAGCATGAAGCATACACCGCAGAGCCCATAGCCACAACAAGGGTCACGACAACTTGGCGGCTAAGGACGAACATAACAAGGCCAACCATTTCGGGAGTTCACATGTCCGGCATTGCGGGTGGCGTTGCTGTGTCCGTTAGGTGTCATGAATGCTCTCTATCGCTTCCTCATGCTGAGTACTGAGTACTGTTCGAAGTCATGTATCGGGGGTTCAGAAGGATAAAAGCAGCAGTATTATTTGCATAATGCAAACTTTCAAAGGTGGAGTTGATAAGTACGTTGCATGGAAGACGTATCGGAAACTGACGAAACTGCGCTGCTGACAAAACTTAGTTCTGGTCAGGGGCAAAGTGTTGAACATAGAAACCTTGATGCTCAGGACAGTGACAATTATATGTAGATGCATGAACAATACTCCTAAAACCCTAACAGATTCGGAACATTCTCCTGTGTCAGGGAGCGAACCTTATGTTCTGTCGGCCTCGATCACATGCTTTACAGTTCATTATTGAATAATTAAGGTGGTCTCTGTGAGCCTGTGAGTCGCGCAAGCTGCGACCTTAATTCAGGGGGTCCCTGTGGTGTGCACTGTTCAGGGTTGTCGTGAAACGTGTCTAACCTCGACTCTAAGCGCGAGAAGAGTCTCGGAAAATACGGAGCCCCAAGTATGAACCCTTAAGGGTAGCATCCTTAGTTAAAGGACCCTTTATGGAATTCAATACCTTCCTTAGCTCCGTATAGAAAACCATACGGCCCTCTAAAAACTAGAAAACATTTCCAAGGCAACGACCTTCAAACATCACTTTGCAGCGGCGGTTGGTGGCCTTGATGTGGAGATTTCCGGCTGGGAGGTGAGGGCGCTCTTAGGGTTTAGGGCTTAGGGTTTAGGGTTTAGGGTTTAGGGTTATTTTTTAAAGGTAATCATCCCGGACTTGTTGCGTTGATTTGGGGATCCGATTATTTGGAGTTCCGGTGGTGCAAGCTTCGGAGTTTAGGGCTTGGCATAGCAGCGATAGCGTCTAGGATTTCGGCTGCAAGCCGTGCTCGCTATATTGTCCCGTGGACGCACAAGAGCCCAAAAAGCCTGCATAGCATATTCTTTGGACCCACAAGAAGTATGAGCCTCAAAAGCCCACTTAAACATAAGGATCTCGCAACTCTTTCGGGGATCCTGATACCGCATATAGTTTACCTGAGAGTTTCGTCGTGAACTTCTGATATGCCAGCGTAGCAGCTTCGATTGCAATGTGCGTGCAACCCCTAAACCCTAAACCCTACACCGGTTTAGGGGTAATGGTCGCCCGGATTTCAGATTTGTGGTCTGGGCTTTGCTTTGCGCGCACCGGCAGTGACATGTGCAAAAACGCAAATGGTGGGTGGCCCATAGAGGGATCGGAAGAGTTCATAATGAATAATGCGTCTCCGTATTATAGGCACTCTTTTTTGCTACTAGAATGAACCTCGGAACTAGAACCCTAATCTAATTGTGAAAGAAGGCCCGTACATTGCTCTGGGCCCATCACTATCAGAAAATCAAGTAAGGTACCCTTGGATCGCCGAAGCCCTAAGCCAAAAGCTCAAAAACTGCGAAACTATCCTTGTAGACCGGAACCCTGAAGAAACCCCGAATACAACAGTTAAAGATCTATCTAAATAAACTCCACTGCAATCGTTCGCAGGGAGCAGATGCTTTGCAAGGTCACAAGAAATCTTCGGGAACAGGGGTCATGGAGGTTTAGGATTCACGAGTTTGGGGCATTTTGGGGAATGCAGCATAAGAGAATCTGGCGCGGCAGCCTTTAGACTTCTACGAGAGACCAGAGCCACAAGGGTTTCATAATATCGGTTTAGGGTTTAGGGTTTAGGGTCTAGGGTTTATAGGGTTTAGGTTAGGGTTTAGGGTTTTTCGGGTGTTAGGGCTTCTATGCACTTTGACCAGGAACTTTTGCTGGATCTTCCACGGGCCGTGGAACATTTTTGAAACGACGTTGTCTTATCCCCTCCACCTCGGACGTTTGGAGCTTGGGAAGGGTTCATAGGTTTTTCAGGGTTCACAGCCGTCACGCAGGCACGGCACGCGCTGCAGCTGCTGCTCCTTGGTATGAACTCCTCCTATTTCACGGAAAGATGGCATGGTGCATGGACCAGGGCCAGCAATCACCGGACCCTTCAGGGTTATAGGGTTCGCAATAGGCCTGGATGCCAACAGGGGTTTAGGGTTTAGGGCCTAGTCATTCCGGATTGACCCCCAAGACCCCAACGTGATGCAGACCCCCGCGCCATCCCTTTAAACCTTAAACCCTAGACCCCTAAACCCCTAAACCCCTAAACCCTGAAAACCCTAAAAACCCTAAAAAACCCTAAAACCCTAAACCCCTAAGCCCCTAAACCGCCAAACCCCCAAACCCCAAACCCCCTAATTAGCTGTGTCCGGTGGCCAGTGGAAGTGCTTGAGACGCTGACCAAAGCCATGGT
>CAJNDV010031484.1:32029-47372 GCA_905221635.1 Symbiodinium sp. CCMP2456 | reverse complement strand
CCCAAACCCCAAACCCTCTAAGCCCCTCGGGTCGTTTCTTTGGGTCCTGGCCGAGCTCCGAGTCGCTCTCGGAAGCTCCGCGAGGGCAAAATCGCCGGCCCTCCGCCTTTTGGGGGTTCGAAGGAGCTGTGGGTTTTATAGGATTTTATAGGATTTTAAAGGGTTTTAGTAGGGTTTTATAAGGCTTTTTTTTACGGGTTTTACGGGGTGTTGTTGGGTTTTAAAGGGTTTTAGAGGGTTTTATAGGGCTTTATAGGATTTTATAGGGTTTTACAGGGCCTTCTTTAGGGTTTTAGCGTTTGGGGTTTAGTTTTAGGGCTTTTAGGGGTTTGGGGTTTAGGGTTTAGGGGTTTAAGGGTTTTTTTAGGGTTTTTAGTGTTTTTAAGGGGTTTCGGGTTTAGGGTTTTAGGTTTTTAGGGGTTTGGGGTTTCGGGGATTTAGGGTTTTTAGAGGTTTGGGGTTTAGGGTTTAGGGGAATTAGGGTTTACCTGTACCCTAAAGAACCTAGTTTTTTAGGGTCCCTTATTATGGTTTCTTTATATTATATATAACCATCATATATACTCTCTCACACAGTAGCCTCCAAAACTACTAGCCGGGCAATTATAGAAGTCATCTGGCAAACTGAAATGAATGAAGCGGGATCTGGGATCGGGGCTAGTTAATCAGGGACGATGGTGCTCCGATATTCTTCGGCCCATATCCGGGCTCCTGCTAAACAACTGCAACAAACACCAAAAGAGTTTTGCAGGCAAGCTTATTGCCAAAGCCCTAAACCGTGGTTGCGCCAATTGAACCAACCTCTCCATGCGTAAGACATATTCCTGACAACACGGAGTAATTTAGCCGTGGGATACTGGAGTCTTGTCTCGTATTGCTGACAGCAGGCCTGACAAAACAAAAGCGACAGTCACTTCGGACCCTAAACCCTAAACCCCTAAACCCTAAACAACGAGTCCCCTTGCATGCTCAAGTGCCCCCGGACAGACTCTTGCAACCGACCAAGATGGCTGAATTTAGGGTTTAAGGTTTAGGGTTTAGGGTCTTGGGTTTCGGGGGGCTGTACGCCGTAAGGATGTTAGGGAACCTAGTTATCCAGCCTAGGTGAGGCCCTGAATCCCAAAACCCTGGCAAAAGTTCAGTTTTCCTCAGTCGCAGGGTCTTCACCCACATGAATACGCAGCCCAGGCATCTGAGCAACGCACCAATGGGGTTTTCTGACGCTCTGATGGTTGGATGTGTCGGCGCCAGGTAGGACAGTCCGTTCAAATTCAGGCTGCTCCGCAAAGTGCAGGATCCTACGGGCCAAAGCCTACCCATGGGCCCCATAGTAGTTCCTTTTTGTGGCTTTTGTTTAGGATTCTATTAGGGAATCCCACAAAGGAACTACTCTGGGGCCTATGGGTACACTCTAAAGAAGCCGCCGGGCTGTGAGGCCTTGCAGGCCTGTACAGTATGACATCACCCCTTCTCCATGCCACGACTGTAGAGGCCAAAGTACGCAAGCGCCCATAAGCAGAATCTAGAGAACACACAGGAAGCGTGTTACTGCTATAGGGGCTGTTCTGGCATGTCATAGCATTCTTGTAATATCGGAGCCCTAGAGGGAAGCATATTGGCACTGTAGGGCTTAGGGGTTTATAGGATTTAGGGTTTAGGGTCTGTTCCGGCTTCTAGAGTGGATTTCTGATATCCGCGCGCGCCATCCGAAAACCACCAGCTGCTTCATGGCTTAGTATGGCCTTTCCAACAGAGAGCAGGATTCGGGTTTAGGGTGAGGGGGTTCATGTGCGGTAGGGGGTGTGAGGCCGTAAGCCTTAAAATGCATTTGGATCTTGGGGAGGACATTCTGGGAGTTTCAGAACATCAAGAGGTAGCCGAATGTGGACCCAAACAGACCAACTACTGAGAAACCCACATGAAGAAGCGCGGGCCCCCTCTCTTCAAGGGCTTAGGGGTTTCAGGGTTCAGGGTTTAGGGTTTAGGGGTTTCAGGGTTCAGGCTTGAATATTCCTGGACCTAAACCCGAAACCGCAATAAGCGCTTAGGCTTAGCCCTAAGGGTCCCAGTAAATAGCAATCATATACTCTCCCAAATAGTAACCTGCATAACTACTAGGTTTAGGGTTTAGGGTTTAGGGTTCAGGGTTTAGGCTACTATCCGAAGCCTAAGTACCTGAATATTGGGTCCTTTGGACCCTTGGGGTTTAAACCCGAAACCTCTAAACCCTAAACCGCGCCAAGCGCTTAGGCTTAGGCTTTAAGGGCTCAGGGCCCTGGAGCTCCAGGAAAAGCAGAGGCACCCGAGGCTTCAGTGATCGTTGCGCCTACTGCTGGGAGATGCTCCCCAAACCTAAACCCCAAACCCTAAACCTTTAGGGTTTAGGGTTTATAGGGTTTAGGGTCTAGCCATTCCAGGGTCTAGGGTTCCTGACAGAAGGACAGAAAGGCCAGGAGTGGAGGATGCACGATTTGGGGTTTAATAGAGAGGGCTTATTATCATGGGATTCTTCAAGTGATATAATAACATGAGCAATACAACACTTATGACGATGGCAATACTAAATGCCAGCAGCCGGTACCATGCTGGCTTCTTCACAAGCCAACATTTATGTGGATGAGGCTGGGTGACACATCACGAAACTTTTTGGCACCTGCGTATCAAGCAAAGTGCTGTTGGACATTGATGGAGCCTAAACCCTAAACCCTAAACCTCTTCGATGGAGCACGTCAACCGAAACCCTGAAGCCCACCTGGACCAAAAGGACATCTTCAACCCTGGAGCCGCCGCCTACCAGCCGGGTCTCATACTTACTTATAACATAAAAAAAACACTCCGCGTGCTTTTGGCTTCACCCGAGGCGCTCTACCTCCTACTTGAGAGCCGCCCCGCCCTGTGCAAGACAAGAGACTCGCTGCATGTAACACCTGTACGTATACCAACATCGGTAGCACCTTGTCCAGTTCTCGTGGTATCAATGTCGTGATTCTAGGTCGAAACTATTCTAGCACTGCTGTTGTCAGCAAGGTTGCGGTATGTTGTGGTCATCGCACCATCGTCAGTAAAGTGCCAGTAGAGTTCTTGCTACACAGAGCTTCCATAGTCCCTTGATTGAGAAATATATCTCACATCCTACAAGCGATCCTACTAGAAGTTACGGTATATTCCGCAATTAAGGGATGTTAGAATGTCTGGATACCCAGAAGAAACTCTGGGCAATGGCCACTCTGCTGGTGTCGCCATGACACAAAGTTACATGTAAACACGGTCATGTGTCTTTCCCATGTTGCCACTGGCGTCATCGTAGTATAGCATTCGCTAGCAGGCAGGGATTCCAATCATCGCTTAACTGCAAGAAGACTGTAGAAAGAGGTCCAACAGCACCAACATTGAAACATGTGAATTAAGTTCGCGGCCAAAAGCTCATGAACCCAAAAAGAACCCCGAAGTCAAATTATTCTGCCTCACACTGACACGATCTCAGGCTCAGCGACACAATCATCTTCCCAGTGCTTGCCAGACTCGCCTCCCAGGTGCTCCACAACGTTGGTTGACACCATCCCTTCCGTTTGTCTGGCCTGATACCGGAGCGCCAACCATGATGTCATGGCCAGTATGATGGATCCTGGGTTGTACCCGTAGTTTCGGGGCCCTTCAAAAGTATCTATGACTCCATAAGAACTCTAGGGAAGCTTTACAGTTTCCCAAAGTGCCACCTAGGAACCTATCATCCAAAGAGCGGACGAAAAAGCATCCTCCACAAGCCGGGAGGTCCACTGGCCAACAAAAGACAGCGCCGTCAGCACGAAGGCCACCACCGCCTCTCTTCGTCAATAACCGAGTCCAAAAAAGTTTGAACTTTCTAATATAGACTAAACAAACAAGGCCAACAAGTTTAAAGTTCTCCCATTGGCTAAGTAAGCCGCGGTTTTCAGTCTGTCCAGCCAAACTCGGCTCGGCTTTCGGCGGAAGAAATTTGCCAAGAGTAAAGTGGCTTGAAAGACGAATGGGAACCTCTCTTCTTCAACAACCAGGCCCAAAAAAGTTCAAACTTTTTGGGATAGACCAAATATATAAGGCCAAAAAGTTTGTAAAGTTCTCCTATTGGCTAACTGAGGAACAGAAAGAGACACCAGGTCAGGCCGGCCAAAAACACAAGTGCAGCCACCTTCCAATGTCCATCCCGGGCACGCGCAGCACTTAAATCCGCGAAGCTCCAGAACAGAGGCAAAGCGCCAAGGACTTGCCAACCATACGGAAACAGCAATCCTCCCAACTGGCGGTACAGCATCTGCCTGACGCGAGTCCTTATTGTCACCTCGAAGGCCTCGACGGACCCGTGCCAGCTTTGAATGCATCGTCCGATAATCGCACGATCACAAACATCGGCACAACAAGTCTCCCCGTCGTTGCAGCAATGACAACAGGCATCTCGGATTGTAAAGTCGGAAAGCTGTTTGAGCAAAAGCTCCGTATTACGAAAATGATCACGCATGTAGGATGCCGCCATGTATAAAAAGACCCATCGTGACAGCACAAGGACCAGAGTGTCCAAAGCAGATCGCTCCATGAACAAAACCTGCAACATTGAAGCCCAGAGGGCAAACCCAACTCCCAAAATGCAGGGAGCCATAGCTGAGAGCCGGATAATAACTTTCTTCTCTGGCTGTTCATGACTTTTCAGGAACGCTGCGAGCTCTAACAGGCACCACAAGCGCCCAACATAAGTGCAGTCCCAAACAAGCAGAAAACGCTGGGAGTACTTCACAATCGCACCAATGCCGATGATTCCACGATTTTTTTGGTGTGGATTCTGCTGATCGATACATATTTGGTCGAAGAAGACGAGGCACCTGGACTTCCACAGCAGGAGAACAACTACAAGAACAAGCCCTGCGCTCAGCGTGCACCACGGGCCAAGGACCATCTCCCTACCTCGATCCAGCGGTGTGGTGCTCACTCGCAGGACACCTGGCAAGAATCCAGCAATCTGCAAGCACATCATTAGCAAAGCTGTGATAGTGGCAGCCATCGCTGCAGCAGGGCCATTGTAAAGCAAGAGCAACAAGAGCGTCTTCATGTAGTTGTTGCCATGCCAGCTGTGGCTCCAGAAAGTTTGGATCAACTTCACAGGAAAGCTGCGCTCGTAGAGATCCGTCGGGGTCCACCGCAATGCTGCGCCGAAGGATTGCAGCACCTGCCAGGCCGGGGTGGCCCGGAGGAGATCAGGGGATACCGGTTCCATGCTGGCCACACGAAAAGCCATGTCGTCCAGAAAGGAGTCCTCATCGCTGCTGTCGCACGATGACTCAGCTTCACTGGCAGCTGCCATGGTCTCCGGGGAAATGGCGAAAGCTAAGCAAACATCCTAGACGAGGAATGCTCCTGGAGGGCATGCTCAGCAGGTATTTGGTGCAGCACGTTGTAAGCCTGAAGCCCTGTCAGTCCTCTCTGTTCTGTCTTACACTTGCATGTTCTAAGATGCACGGTTCACAGAACCGAAATGACGGAAAGTTACGGCTGCGCATGGTGGCGTTCAACAGGAACTCAACACTTGCATGTTCAGATATGCACAGATCCAATACGACGGAATGTAACGGCTGCACCTGGTGGTGATAACAAGAAAACCAACATGTCTGTTCCAGTGGTTTCAAGCCAGCGGCGTCCAGGCATCATCCGTACTGCCGAACAACAAATAAAGCTTGCTGTGCTGAGACGACGACGACGACTACTACTACCGCTACTCCGACTACTACTACTACTACTACTACTACTACTACTACTTGTACTACTACTTGTACTCCTGCTGCTGCTACCTACTCCCACTACTGTTTCTTCTCCTGCTCCTCCTGCGCCGGCACATGCTGCTAGTGCTAGTGCTAGTGCTAGTGCTACTGCTGCTGCTACTGCTGCTGCTACTGCTGCTGCTACTGCTACTATGCCGGCGACTCCTACTACAGCTCGACGCCGTTCGGGCTTCGAGTTCCTCAGAGCCCGGCAATCTTGCGCAGGATGTCCTCAAAAACCCAAGTTTCAGGGCCTAAGGAAATCGCTGCTGGAACCTAAGCTAAGATGGGAGCTACAAGAGAAGAGTACCATCCTAACACAGTCATGGCTACGTTCTGGCTCTTCTTGTGTCGTCATACATGGTACGAAGAAGTCACCTGGTGCCCCGATATAGGGGCATTAGAAATGGGTTCTGCCACACACTTAGTGAATCTGTTGGAACCCTGAGAACTAGTCACTATTGGTAGTTATTCGCGCATAGTTTCAGACGGGTTCAGGACATGATGTACAACGGATTGTTACAGCCGTCAAGGTTGGTACGGAACATGGACTAGGACTATGGGTCCTGAATCCACGGACATTGACATCTGTAAATCCCGAAGCAACGCTGCATGGCTAAATGTCAGAATCCTGGTGCCCTTGGGAAATCCTATGTAGTTCTACTCTTAATACAGCACCCCTAAACCCTAAACCCTCAACCCTATAATTGGGGAACCCAAAAACGACCACCTAATTTGGACAACCACCGGATCTGGGTCTTCAGGGTTCCGACCTTGATACCGAACATGCCAACACCCTCCGTAGATCCCTGAGCATTCTCAAGCCCAATCAATGTGGGGCCGAAATAATTGAAAAAGGGATTTGGTGTCCACTATACTATACTTATACCAAGGAACCCCCCAAGAGAGTATTGGTAATTATTTAGGCCCATATAGTAATTCAAGATTCTGTCCTTGAACACGCCGTGATCACAACAAAGCGTCTGCAGCTCGTCCGGACCTTCTCACGAATGCATCGAACCAAGTAACTGTCGACATCAATACCACAACCCGAACTGGGGCTCATATACATGTTTTGCCCAAACAGGTTCCATAAAACTTGAGATCTGCAACTCGCTAAGAAAACCATCTACCAGGGTTGGGTCAATGAGGAAAACCGGTAGGAATCTGTAGCAGATCGGGTGACGCTCCCTAAACATTCCACAAATCCACGAAGTCGTCCCAGGCAGAGTCGAAGGAATTGCCAGCAATAGGGTTGGAAACTTGGACGCATCACAGCATGTCTGCGATAATCACGTGCTTGATCAACGAGTATTCGTGGCAGTTCTCGTGCACTTCTGAAACACCAAGGCCGACCCTAAACCCTAAACCCTAAACCCTAAACCCTAAAAGCTTCAAGGCAGCACACAGGAAACAACAACGGCAAACGAACAGAGCGATGCTTGTTGAGGCCTTTCGGTCTGGCGCTCCAGTTTTTGGCAGGTACTTTGTGTAGTTTTCCTAGACCTCCAATCTGGTTCCCTGTTGGGGCTATATTTAAAATGGTCATTGTTAATCCTTATTGGGTTTTATTATAACAAAAATGTAAAATTGTGTCCAACAAGGACCCAGCAATGTGTCTGGTTCTTGCAGGGTTTTTTTGCTTTGCATGGCCCAGTGGGCTATATAGATTCGCATCTCTGTGCGGCCTCTAGAAGTGTGTCTTACCGGTTTAGGGTTTAGGGTGTCTTACTGCTGCAGCCAGGAATGTAGGAACATGATTACGAAACCCTGGGCCTTTGTTTGGGCTTCTCAATATGAATCCTATTATATTGGGGTTTTAGGGCCAGGGTTTCTTAATCAGGTTCCTACCCCAAAAGGCACATACTTCGGGCACCAGCCACGAAGCAATCAACATGCTCAGCCCTGGAAAGAGCGGCTGTCCGTGCAGTTAGATTCGGGTTTAGGGTTTGGACTGCGGAAACTACTATCCGGGCATCCTGCTGACAAGGCAGGCATTTGGGGCCTTGGCGGAAAATCGCCACATTTCGCTACCCCCGAAGCGCAAACAAACACCCGAACCCCGCAACACAGCCAGCAGTCCTTTCTCATATGGGTGCGTATATGCCTGTAATCGTAAACCCTTAACTCTAAACTCTAAACCCCGATACATCTTAACCCTTAAACGTAAATCCTAAAACACACAAGCTTCAATCTTAAATTCTAATGCCAGACAGAACACTCTCATGAAAGATGCCAAAGCACTGGTCTAAGGGCCAGGCATACATAGTCCCTCCTGAACTTGGCTTGGGGCTAGGCTACCTGTTGTCTCCATCGTAGTTCCTCTGTTTGCTTAGCCATCTTCAGAGTTAGGAACCTATAGAGGAACACCAAAAAGGAACCTACCGATAGTCTCCATTGTAGTCCCTCTTTTGTTTAGCCATCTTCAGATTGAGGAACCTATAGAGTATCTCCCAAAAGGAACCTACCTATAGTCTCTAGTAGTTCCTCTTTTGTTTAGCCATCTTCAGATTTAGGAACCTATAGAGTCTATAGAGTAACACCAACAAGGAACCCACCATAGTTCCTCGTTTTGTTTAGCCATCTTTAGATTTAGGAACCTATCCTAAACCCTAAACCCTAACCCCGAAAAGGAACTAGAATGGAGACTGCAGGTAGGGCTCAGAGGGCTCAGGCTTGATGAGGGCTTTAGGCCAAATGGGCTGTCAGGAGAAGTGGCTCCTTCGCAGCGTTGAGGCTCTCAGTTCCAAAAGACTACGACAACGTCAATCAAACTCAGAAGCCTTATGATAAAGCTAGCAATCACAACTAACAAAAGCAGCAATAACAGTCTTATTCACCATGATGTTGCTTGTATAGTAGTCGCAGGTACTATCGTTCTCACAGTCATTATTACAATTGTTGATGTTGTTGCTGTTGTTGCTGCTGCTGCTGCTGCTATTGCGGTGGCTATGGCTGCTGCTGTTGTGGCTGTTGTTGCTGTTGTTGTGAAGGTCCTTACTGTTGTGATCATCGCTACAACCATCAATATTGCTGCTATTCAAACTACTGTTGACTGCTATGTTACTGGTTAATGATATGCTGACTACTCCCACCACGCTTCATTTTTGCTGCCAATTACTTAAAGCATGTTTATCGCGATAGCTATTGCTGTCATTAATGCTGATGCTGTTGAAAATGCTGCTGCTGATGCAATTGCCATTGCTATTGTTGTTGGTGCTCACTTTGGATTGTAGCGTTTTTGTTGCTGCCATTATTGTTGATGTTGTGGTTGAATGGCTGTTCCTGCAGCAGCTGCTGCTGTTGCTATTGTTGCTGCAGTTATCGTCGTCGCCGCTGCTGCTGCTGCTCTTGCTCGTACAGTTGGCATTATGATTGTGGTTATTGTTGCTACTCGTACGGCTATTGCATTTTTACGCGAGACGTATCACCTGTGCTATCACCGCTATTTCTATGAAACTATCATGATAATATTGCTGGTATGACTCTTAGTCTTATTGTGATTGTTCTAGCCGTAAGTCCTCCCACGCCCTGCATATTTGACAAGCGTTCCCGAATTCAGGATAAACCTCCATTAGAAGGGTCTGCACCCCAAGTTAAAGGAAACTACAGGTGGGGAGTTTAGGGTATATAAGGCTTCTATAAGGCTGCCATGAGGTATATAGACCTGCCATACTGCAACTACCCACCTGAAAATGTCCTAGACGAAAGACTCACGAAGCCCTCAACCCTCAACCCTAGAACATCAGCCCACAATCTGAATCATGAAGGCCCGGCGATCTCGGGCATGTATACCCCAAAGCCCAAACCAAAACCCAAAACCCTAAACATCTAAAACTAGTTAGCAACCAAAGCCCTAAAACCCTAAACCCTAGCAACCCTAAACCCTAAACCCTAGCAACCCTAAACCCTAAAACCCTAGTAGCCCCAAAACCCCAAAGCCTAAACCCTAAAACCCTAAACCCTAAAACCCTAAAACCCTAAACCCTAATAAGCCTAAGCCCCAAGCAGCTGCATGAAAGAGTTCCCAAAGCAGCTAAGGCGCGCCCAGCAAAGAACCTGCACCTGAAAGGAGTTGCTTGGGGTTTGAGGTTTAGGGTTATATAGGATTTTGGGTTTAGGGTTTAAGGCTTGCTTGTTTAAGGGTTTTAGGTTTTTGGGGCCAAGCTTTGGGCGACCATGTGCAAACGGCTTGGTCCTGTGTAGGCTGTATGCCTTTAACGTTGACGAGTTCTTGAACCCTAAACCCTAAACTCGACCTTACGGCTTCAAACGACGTCAACGTTCCGGGAATCGTCGTCTTGAGGGTTTAGGCTTTGAAAATCTTTATAAAGATTTTGTAGGGTGTTGCAGCTGCGAGGACTCTCCAGCTTGTAGCGATGACCTTCAATCTTCAGCTTTGGATGAGTTCCCAACAGGCCGCATACCCCTCAAGTCCAAAAGTGTTCCATCAACAGCAACACACAAACGCATCACATGACAATTCGAGCTTGTACTACCAAAGGAAGGGAATGCGCAGTATAACAGTATGTCCTCCAGCTTCTGGGGCGACGAATGAGGTGCCTAGCTCTGGTCGACCCCTATCCTTTCCCACGAATTCCACAGTTGTCGCCAAACGAGCTGTGGAGGAGGTGGCTCCACGTGCAACCCCTTCCTCTGTCTGACTCTCTCGGACCCGCAGCACCGCTGACGAGCTTGCGCCTCGGATGTACTTCTTCGGTGCACCCGAGGCTTTCATCCTCTGCTTCTTCATGTCCATCCTTACCATGCTGCCGACCTTCCTTTAGGGCATCCCTCTGACTTATGTTCGGGATTTAAATGATTTAGAATAAGCAGGTCCAAGCAAACTCTGTTGTCGAATTGATGGCTCTTCCCCGATGCCTAAACCAACAAATAAAGCGAGCACGCAGAGTCTTAGAATGTTCTTGGAGACAGAAGACCGTCCACATGAGGTAGCGTACGGATTGTTGCACCGAAATACATCTGACACAACCACTTGCGGATATGCAGCACAGGCTGCTTCGACTGCTGAAAAGCTACCAGTACCACTGCCACACCAGCGACAACAAGTCCTCCTTTTTTTTTTCCCGATTCCCGCTCTTACTACTACTGCTGCAAATTTCTCTTGCTGCTCCTACTACTACTACTACTACTACTTCTACTACTACTTCTACTACGACGACGACGACGATGACGACGCGCCAAGAAGCCTGCAAAGACTGTGGTGCTGTACCACTGTGAAGATAATCCTGAAGAGCCCCAAACCATGGTGGTTCACGATTGAGATGTTTCCGGAAAGCTTCGGACGGGATCGTCGTCAACACCTGAATAGCATGTGCTTCTGCGAATGTTGGAAGGAACATCTTGACATGTGCGTTTAGGTTTGAATGTGGCCTATGTTTGCAGACTGACTATACTTGAAAGTGAGTGCGTGCACATCCCCTTTCGGTCGGCATTACTCTCATCACCAGTAAGTGCGACCTTTTAAATTCTCACAAATCACCAACAATCACCACTAAACTCCGTGCTGAAATCTGCAAGTTTCAGAACAGCCATGTCGTAGCACTCTGGATTTTCAACCCTAAACACCGAAGCCTGTACACGGCCAGAATACTTGGGCTTGGATGACAGTAGCAGTCGTAGTAAAAGAACCGCACGAAGTAATCTAGGGGCCTTAATAATCCCGATAGCGTTTTGGGGTATATAATATACTACAACTACAGTAAGGGACCCCCAAAATAGTATTGGTAATTATTACGGCCCAATGTTCATCTGTTTCTTCATTTACATTCTCAAAACGAACGGCCGATACAATCTCTTGCGGTTCCATTCTGACAGCCCATTTATTTAGCCTCGTGCCTAATAAGTGGCCCCCTATGATAACCAACAAGTCGGGTGTTACCCTGAAAGAGCCTGTTGTAGTGGAGTATTCGCAAGTCCCTGTATTTGAGCCACAGCGCCTTCGTCACGCGAAGATGGGCGAGCGCGAGGAGGGATCCACGCCGCGTTGCCTCCAGGGCCACGACAACAACCCTAAACCCTAAACTCTAACCCGTAAACCAAACCCCAAACCCTAAACTCGCAATCCGTTGTCTCGGGGTGAGTCTGTGGTTCCTGGTTGTCGGATTCTTTCGGGCAGCTCAGATGTGCGTGTTCATTGCCTTCTGGTGATGTTCGCCTTGAAAGTCTAGTCTCAACGGCCTTTGATGGCACCCAGACGGAAACCCACACACGCATTCTAATTGAACTAGACCTTGTCGTCCAGAACACCGTGGGCTGCAGTGCCGACGAACTCATGAGGCATGAAATATATTGCCGGCAAATGGGGGCCTAAACTTTACCCTAAACATTCGAAAAACCTCGAAAGCCCTGAACCCTAAACCCTGCGCGCAAAACAAAACTCGACCCGAAGCCGGACCGATTGAAGACGAAAACACCGACCATCCCGAAAGGAGCATGGTGTGTGTATATGTATATACACAGATTACATATATATATATATATACATCTGTAATAATTAATATATATATATATGTATGTATGTATGTATGTATGTATGTATGTATGTATGTATGTATGTTTGTATGTTTGTATGTTTGTATGCATTTGTTTACTTGTGTATATATGTATATGAAGAAGATAATAGCACTTGTTGTTATTGCTACATTCTTGAAGATGCTGGTGAACATGATGATGATATTTGTTATAATAGCTAAAATTAAAGGCCATTAGTATCAGTACATGTAACATCTGTATATATGTATATACACATAACATATATATCACACACACATGTGCATGCAAATATATATATATATATACACATAATAATCTTGATACTGAAACTACAATTTCAGTATTAATACTGCTACTGATATTAATATCAATACTAATACAAATTATTCACATAACATTCGTATCAGTATTGAAACTATAGCAGTTTCATGGAACGTATGTACGCATATGTATATGTGTATGTCTACACAGATCTGCCTCGGGTCACTCTAGAGGCATGCCAAAGCTCACGTGTTACGGCGATGCTGTAGGAGATTTATTCGATGACCTCAGGCCACGACTGTCACATGGCAGAGGCCAATCCGTTCGTTGGCGGAGCAGCATAACATACCCGACCTCCAGGTTACAAGTAGAGACAACACTAGCAGACTGCTAGGCATTGCCTGCCACATCCAACCCAGGTGTCCAGCTGCTGCAGGAGCAACCCCACGCAGCCCGTTACGGCTGAAATGCACGTCGATGCTGGGCTGCGCGGCAACATCACAGGCATCTCAACCTGACAAAGCCGAAGGGTGGACCAATAATGGAATAAGGTGTGTGTGTGTGTGTGCATCTCCCAGCCGAAGGATATCGACCAAGGATGAGCACAGTTCACCATATGTTCGCGTCGAACCCGGCGATGAAGGTTTTGGCCATGGACGACGACGTCGGGGGTGACGACAACGACCGCCAGGACGATGACCGAGACGAGGACCAGGACGACGACCACGAGGACGACGACCACCACGACCACAATGACGACGACCACCACGACGAGGACGAAAAGATAGACGAACAGGGGGCGAAAAGAAGGATGAAACGGACGACGAAAAGTAGTTGGCAACTCTGCCTTCTTCTCGGCACCCCTGTGCCATCAGAGAAACATGCCGCTACGTGGAAATCGCTCCAACCCACATAGCACACACCATCTCGAAAGTAAGTCAACGCCTCAACGCTTTGTCTCTTTCCTTACGCGTTCTCCGCGTGAGCAAGGGTGTCTGTGTGTGTGTGTGTGTGTTGGTGTGTGTGTGTGTGTGTGTTGGGGTGTGTGTGTGTGTGTGTGTGTTGGTGTGTGTGTGTGTGTGTGGTTGTGTGGTGTGTGTGTGTGTGGTTGTGTGGTGTGTGTGTGTGTGTGTTGGTTGGTGTGTGTGTTGGTTGGTTGGTGTGTGTGTGTGTGTTGGGGTGTGTGTGTGTGTGTCTGTCTGTCTGTCTGTGCGCTGTGATCCCGTCAGTTGGGGGAGGGACTGCCTCGAGAACAGCTATCCAGACCCGGTTTGGCGGGTCTGGATTGCCTGCTCTCGAGACCTCTTTGAGAATGCGGGCATCTGGTCCAGACCCTGTTTTGAAGTTAACAATCCAGACCCTCAGGAATGAAGCCTGCGACTCTGATTCAACTGAGATGGGTTGACTGCTGTCACTCTATGTCAGTCTGAGGGCTACCAGTAGGGGGGTATAGCTTGGGGGGTGGGGGGACCCCCTTGGTTACATTTCTGGCTGCTGTTACGTAGCCGGCACCCCCCCTCTGCATTACATTTTATGCTCCTTACGTATTGGTCCTGATTCGGTCAGCGTCTGGCCAACCCCTCCCAAAATTACATGTCGAACCCCCCCCCGAATTACATTTTTATTGGGTGCTGCATGGAGTGGTACAAAACCTACACCCAGAAAACCTAAACCCTGAAACTTAGACACCTAAGCCCCAGAAATTCAAAATCCAGAATCCTTGAGGAGCCCTGAACACATAAACCCCTAAACCGAGAAATTCTAAACCCAAATGTCCTGAGAGCAGAAACCAAAATCCTGAACCCAGAAACCCAGAAAGCCTAAACCCCCAAATTGGGCCCCCAAACGCAGAAAACTTGACCCCAAGCCCTTGAACTCAGAAACTGAAAACCCAAAACCACTGAACAGAGAACCGCTGAAACCAGAAGCCCTAACCCAGAAACCCTAAACACTTGAACCCAGACCCAAAAACACTAAATTCCCAGAAGCCCTGAGCCCATAACCCAGAAGACCCTAAATCCGGAAACCCAAAGCCTTGAACTCAGAAACTAACAACCCAGAACCCCTAAACCCAGAAGTTCTTAATCCCCAAATCTCCTAGTAAGCCCAGAAACCCTGAATGCAGAAACCGTAATCCCAGAAAACTCTGAAGCCAGAAACCCAGAACCCAGAAACCGTACACGCCCTAACGCAAAAAACCCTGTACCCAGAGACGCTAAACACCTGAATCCAGAAACCTTAACCCCAGAAGCTCTAAACCCCAAACCAATGAACCTCTGAACCCAGAACCCCTAAACCAAGAAAACCAAAACCTTAAACTCCTAAACCCAGAAAACACTAGAAACCCCTGAAACCGGAAACTCTATGTAAACCATGAAACCTTGAACCCGTGAACCCTAAACCTCTCGAGCCCTGGTCTTCGGGAGATAAAAGTTTGGAAGCGGAGACAACGGGGATCCCAAAGCTCTGGGGCCTGGCTCGGCTGTTCACTCTACATTGACTGCGTGATCCCCGTCTTGCGCAGCAGGGAGGGCTCACGACACCTAGGGCCGCGGACCACGGCCCTAGGTGTCGTGATAGTGCCGCCTCCCCCCCGGCATACCCCGACCCAATGGAACCCCTAATCCGAAACCCCCAAACTCAAAACCCTAAAGCCTGAACCAAACAAACCCAAACCCAGAGACGCTCAGCCCCTAGACCCATCAACCGTGAACCCAGACACCCTGAACCCAGAAACCCAGAAATCCCAAATCCAAGATCCCTGAACCCAAACACCCTAA
>CAJNDV010031484.1:7045-20139 GCA_905221635.1 Symbiodinium sp. CCMP2456 | reverse complement strand
TGGCCATCTTCGACAACCGCCTGCTTTATAACCTATATACGATAATTTTGATCTCATCTCATATACATTGGCCTTAATGTAGTTCCTATTTGGGTACTTTGGGGTCTAAGTATATGCTATTTGAGTACATGGACCCTTAGGGATTGGGCAACGTTCGAGGCATGTCACTGGCTCGATCTGGCCATCCACCGCCGTATGACTCTCAGAGTCTGTTTGTGTTTATCCCAAAGACTCCATGTACCTTTATAGCAGATACTTAGGCCTTAAAGTACTGATACAGGGACCCCCTTTAAGGCCTAAGTATCTACTATTAAAGGTACATGGAGCCTTTGGGTATCTGTGTTGATCCCAAGCCTTGCGTCCAAACTCGGAACCCAGGATCCTCACAATACCCTAGGGGCCCCGGTTTAGGGTTTAGGGTTTAGGTTTTAGGGTTTAGGGTTCAGGGTTTAGGTTTTAGGGTTTAGGGTTTAGGGTTTAGGGTTGAGGGTTGAGGGTTTAGGGTTTAGGGTCCACAGTATGCCACAAAAACGGGAACGGCAAAATGGTACGGATTATTTAAGCTTGTTTTCGCCGTGTTCAACTATCCCTGACCCTCACAAGACCACACTGAACTCGACAACCGACAACGGCCCAAAAAACAACAGACTGAACATCGAAACAACTAAGCGCTTTAACTCGAGATCCAGGAGAGAGAGCTACGGCCCTCAGACGCAGATTTCAAGATCCGTTTAGGGATTAAGGTGAACAACTCTTCTTCGGGGCTGAGTACCCTAAACCCTAAACCCTAAACCCTAAACCGTTAACCTTTCAAGCATGGTAGGAGCGACTTCCTACTTTCGGGAGTGGTTTAGGGTTAGGATGGTGTAGGGTTTATTAAGGTTTAGGGTTTCAGGTTTAGGGTTCTCCAACACAAACTTGAAATGCTAAATCCCGGTAAACCCCAAACTCCAAAGTACAAGTTTGACCCTTGACGCCCTAAACCATAAACCCTAAACCCTATCAAACATGCTGGGGTCCTCCGGTTTAGGTCGGCGGGCGCGCGGAGATGCCACATCTGACCAGGTCCTTAAAGGAAGAATCCCACTGTTTGTCTTAAGTTCAGGTCCCCTAAATGCTCAACACTGACCCCTAAGCCTAATCCTATAAGCACGAAAATCGAAAAAACCTGAAACTGTAAACTCTAAACCGTCTAAACCCCAAACTTTCGGGAAAACAAGCAATCTCTGACGATACATCGGAGAATTTACACCTGTCTTAGGTGCAAGGCTCATTGAATATGGCTTGAAGCCTTGGCCTTGAACCTAAACCCACGAAGCCCGACCGGAACCCTTCATATGGCCTCCTTGGTAGGGTTTAGGGTTTAGGGTTTAGGGTGTAGGGTTTAGGGTTTGGGGCTCCTTCATATGGCTTCCTTAATCAAGTCCTTAGCACCGGTTTTTTGTAGAGACCAGGTAGGCCCTGAACCCTAAACGTTGGGGACTCCGCACGAATACCTTCCCGTCAGAGGTCGTACGCAAGAACCGACTTCGGCTGCCTCTGGGTACTTCTCGGCCAGCCTCTTCATCTGGTCTGCTGCCGAGATGTCATCGTGCTTAGCCCTCCTGGCGGATTTGGACGGCTCCTCCTTCTGCTTCTTCTTTTCCGTGCTCACCTTCTCGACCTTATCGTCACCATCATCCCAGCAGGCTGCGAGTAGCGGCCTGGCTCGGCGGCGGCGGGTAGCACACAGTTTCGGACAATCGAGGCTACACTGGCCAGCTGCTCCTCTCCCAAGCCTGCCACCCCTAAGGGTCCATGTACTCATATGGTATATACATTGGCCTTAATGTAGTTCCTATTTGGGTACTTTGGGGTCTAAGTATATGCTTTATGGGTACATGGACCCTTAGGGCCACAAGCTCGTCCAGGTTCACATGTTCACGTGCCATGGCTTTGCTACGTGTTGCTACCTAAGGCATCCTCGTAGGAGAAGCCAAGGAGACATACGCTGGTTTAGGGCCTAGGGTTGTTGGGTCGTGTCGTAGGTCACCCACAAGTATAATATGGGTTTACGGTTTGCAGCGTGATTCTCGGGATTCTATAATGGTTTCCGGACTGTCTTTTAGGGGTTCAGGCACTCCGATCGTTTTGCAGCAAATTACAGGCTGGTTGCCTGGTAACCCCAGACTTTAAGGGGGCACGGGGTTCTTGTTGCTTCGAAGTTGGGGTTTAGGACTTCGGGTTGATAGTAAATCCTGCAAGATGTCGGATGATTTGATTGGCATGCGGTTCTTGCCGCTAAACCAGAAGCTAAACTCCATAATGCAACCCATTTTGATGCATAGCCCCCTCCCTACATAAGCATCAAAACTCCGTTGAGCATGGACCTTTAAACCCTAAACCCTAAACCCTAACCGCACTAACTTCTAAAATCTGGATATGGGATCATGCCTTTGGTCGACTTGAAGGCTTGGCATACTTGCTTGCTCGCGCCCTTTGCGCCAAAATCTTCTGCAATTGCTAATGGCTCCTTGGGGTTTTGCTATAACCAAAAAGCATACTTCCCAAGATCACCGAAACTTGTCTTGCTCATTCGTTTTGTCTAGGACTGCTCTTTGTTTTACGAATGTACCATGCTGCGGCTGCTACATGCAAAAGCTTGCCATTGGGTGTCTAGGAATGAGGCTGTTGCGGGGTTGGGGTTTCTGGTTTAGGTCTTATGGTCGAGGGTTTGGGGATTTGCTTTGGGCTTCGTGGTAAGGGTTTGGATTGAAGTTCAAACGCATAGGGCCGCTCTGCTATACCCTAAACAATCTTAAACTCAGTTACCTTAAACTCAAGTTCGAACAGCATATCTTGTCCGCGGGGCATCCCAGGTGCATTCAGCACGCGCAACCTCAGAAACAATCGACTGGAGCTTCTAAGATTCCAGTACAAGCCCCAGCATGTCTTACCTATAGTCTCCGTTGTAGTTCTGTTTTGGGTTGGATCCTTTGAGCTATTTCCACCCAAAAAAGGAAGTACAATAGGGGCTGGATGTCAGGGTGCGCATGTTCCAACTTTTTGGCTTCCACTGTAGAGGCAGGTCCATGCTCAAAAACATTCATACCCTAAGGCTCCATGTACCCATATAGTAGATACTTAGGCCTTAAAGTACCTATATAGGGACCCCTTTAAGGCCTAAGTATCTACTATAAAGGTACATGGAGCCTTTGGGATACATAAATCTTCGTCTATTTCAAATACTCCAACACTCTTGAAGGCTCCGGCTCTTTGGTTGGTCCTGAAGCTGTCCAAAAAACTACCTATAGTCTCCATTGTAGTTCCTTTTTTTGGCTTAACCTTATATATATATATAGGATTCTAAAAGGTATCCCCAAAAAGGAACTACCATGGAGACTATAGGTAAAGCCTTTAATCGGACCGAAACGTGGAGCGACTCCAAACCTTCAGCCCCAAAAGCTTAAGACTGTCACCGCTGTCCAAGGTCGGCAGTGTAGCAGTCGAGGCTTAAAGTTACCGGCAGCGCTTCTTAGGGTTTAGGGTTTAGGGTTTGACCGGGAGCTGAAGGCTACAATTCGAAGGTCCCAGCCTTGCACACCCATCTCGACAGTGAGTGCCTTGTGCTCGGTGTGCATTGACGGCTCTCCGATGGTGCGACCGAAAGCCACAACCACCGCTCTTACGCCTATTGCTGCTACTGAGTGATAGATAAGTTAATGCTATTACGTACGACTGACAAAATGCTACCGCTACAAAACTTGCAAGTTGTGAACTCCTCTTCGTCATGTGCAAGATAGGATTCAACAGCTTGCGAGTTAAGCCCTCGGGAGCCTTTTGGGGCAGTCTTAAGCTGCTACTACGGCCCCAAAATAGCATTGGTAAGTCTAGGGCTTCGCTCTGGCTGCCCGAAAGCCCACCAGGCATGCATCCCGCATGAGTTATCCCTCCGAAAGCCTCCAGAAGCCCAAATCGCCCAAGCAACGAAACCCGCGCAGTCCCGACACAACAGTTCTACGTATGGTCGCCATTGTAGTTCCTCTTTGGGCTTACCTTATGAAATCCTAACCATAAAACTGGTTAAACCAAAAAGGAACGACAACGGACCATAGGTAAATGCTACACCCCAAACCCTTATGCAAATGCCAAGGAACAGCTCGCTTCGTTTGGCTGTTCTCCTGCGACTCTCCTGTGCTGCAGGAATGCCACAGGAAGGACGTGCATGAGCAGTCAAGTAAGCTGAAGCAGTTTCAAAATGTAAGGTAACGGCGGTAACGTCAGGTAGGGCCGGGTAAATTCAAGGAAAGTGAACAAAGAACGTAGAGCACACAAGTACGTAAAACACAATCCTACAGTGAAGTAAAGCATGCAGACGAAAGTGAAGCAAGTAAACAGAATAAGTAAATAGTCTCCATTGTAGTTCCTTTTTGGGGATACCTTATAGAATCCTTAATAATTTGTTAAACCAAAAAAGGAACTACAATGGAGTCTATAGGTAGGGTTTAGGATTTCGGATTCAGGGTTTAGGGACTTGGGTGTGTTAGGGTGTGCGGGCAAGTAACCCTAAGGGTCCATGTACTCATATAGTATATACATTGGCCTTAATGTAGTTCCTATTTGGGTACTTCGGGGTCTAAGTATACGCTATATGGGTACATGGACCCTTAGGGTAAGTGTTACTTTCAACTCGCATAGCCTCGTTCGAACCACGGGTTGTGCAGATCCAACGCCTTAAGCCCGCTCCGGCACGCTGTTTTGCCTGACAGGCGCAGCACATTCAGAGGTTCGAAGAGACGAGAACGTCTAGTTTACCAGGTGGCCTTTTTCAACAAAGAGCCACCCCGGCTTTGGGCCTTGGAAAGCCCCGCAGTCGATTCGCATGGGAGCGTGGTACTTTAGGCATATTGCAGGAGTTCTGGCATGTGTGACGGAAAGGCTTGTTTGAGCGGAATTGTGCACTATGAAACCGTGTGCATTTTTGGCAGGTCGACCAAGACTCTTAACCGTGCAGCTGCTCATAAGGATCAGCACCAAGCCTATCCTCTGCGAAAACGGATGGGGTCTGGGTGGACGTTATCAATTATCATGGTTGGGACATGGATGCTCTGCGAAAACGGACGGGGTCTGACTGGGCGTTATCAAGTCGGGACATGGATTCTCTGCGAAAATGGATGGGGTCCGGGTGGACTGGTGGACGTTATCATGGTTGTGACAGGGATTCTCTGTAGACCCGTAGTTACTAGTTCGAATTTGGTGATCCCACGAAGGGCCAGTTTCCTGGTGTGACCCGAAGTACCACATACGACAATGATTTTGATGATGCTCATGGCGGGGTGATCCGTAACCTCCAAGTCCGACTACTGTCATGTCACTGGCAGTAGTCGACTGCTCGAAAACTGTTATTCCTTTTTTTTGCTTGGGTTGCAAGCCGTCGCAGACATGCTTACCTGATTAGTATCCACCCACGCACGCATGTTCTTAGTTATATGCACCCGTACTTATTACTTACTTTCCGCCTTACTTGTTTACTTGCTTGCTTGCTTCCTTACTTGCTTACCTGTGCTTTCCTGCCTGCCTGCCTGCCTGCCTGCCTGCCTGCCTGCCTGCCTCCCTGCCTCCCTGTCTCCCTGTCTCCCTGCCTGCCTGCCTGCCTGCCTGCCTGCCTGCCTGCCTGCCTGCCTGCCTGCCTGCCTGCCTGCCTGCCTGCCTTGTCACTGCCTGGCCTACTGGTACCTACCTATCTTTTTTATTTCTGCAGTGGCTTTACTTGGAACCTAAATCCGAAACCCTAAACTCCGGAGGCATCGCTGTCCTTGCTCTCAAGTTCGGGGCCCAGCTTCAGCTCAATTGGGGTTTCCTCGGACACTCACTAAAGCCGAAACCCTAAACCCTAAACCCTAGACCCTAAACCCTAAACCCCAAGCCCTAAACCCTAAACTCGGATGTAGGGGTTCGGGTGCAGGCTCCTTTGGCATCTTCTCTTATAAGGGAACAGGGGCGACCTCTCAGGCCCCGAAGGGATGGGTCTAGTTGTCTAGATTAGGGTTTAGGGTTATATGGGTTTAGGGTTTGGGGGTTTAGGGGTTTAGGGGTTAAGGGTTAGGGTTTAGGGTTTAGGGTTTAGGGTCCTTTTTATAAAGGGTGCCGCACTATTTTGGGGACCTAAAGAGGGACCTGGACTTAGAGAACTACCCATGGGGCAGAATGAGAAATGAATGCAATTAGGGTTTAGGGTTGAAGGGGGTTTAGGGGGTTTGGGTTTAGGGGCTTTGGGGTTTAGGGTTTATCGGGTTTAGGGGGTTTGGGTTTAGGGGCTTAGGGGTTTAGGGGTTTAGGGTTTATCGGGTTTGGGTTTAGGGGCTTAGGGGCTTAGGGGTTTAGGGTTTAGAGGGGTTGGGTTCAGGGGCTTGGGGGCTTAGGGGCTTTGGGGTTTAGGGGTTTAGAGGTTTAGGGGTTTAGGGGTTTAGGGTTTAGGCTTCAGGTTTTTTTTTGTCACCTCTTTTCCACCTGCCTGGTAAGTTAGGTTGAATGCCAATTTGGCTGACGCTTTGGGCAGCCGCTTCAAGAACAAACAACAACACTCACACCTACTAGGGCCTATCCAATCCGGTTCAGCAGCTGACCACCCATCGGAGCCGTGCTCAACAACAGGCACACATGCAACGATTCAGCTCCCGTCACATCCCCAACACTCTAAAACAGAAGTCCCCTAACACTACCGGTTTGGGGTTTAGGGTTTGGGGTTAAGGGTTTAGGGGGGGTTCAGGGGATTGAAATCCCCTAAAAGCCCTTACCCCGATACCTTGAAATCCAGCCTAAACCCTAACCCATCAACTCCCGCCACTCGCAGTGCTTGCTGGTTCGGTTCCGCGTTGCAGGGTTCTGGATCGAAGATGTGAACCGGCTTTCCTTATAAAGGCCTTTTGGCTAAAACGGTTGACGGATTCAGGCAAACGTAGTCGGCTTTAGAGTTTGGGGTTTAAGGATTAGGTTTAAAGGATTCACGAGAAATGTATAGTTCAGGCTAGAGGTTGTTGAGGAACGTCTTGAGGCTTGAATTATGGTGTTTACGATATAGGCTTGGGGATATGCCTCAGGGTCATGCAATTCTCGCCGTAGGGGTCTTGGGTCTGCGCCGATCATGGGCCGTAAGGTTGAGGGTTTGGGGTTTATAGGATCTAGGGGTAGCGGTTTAGGGGTATAGTCGCCGCGATGCGAAGGGAACATTAATTCAAAGAGCCTTGTGATAAAGGGCTTGCCGTTGGAAATACGTCTCAACTTCTCCATAAGGAGATCGTCATCACAGAAGCAACGTGTTTCAATGCCATTCTGGAATCACGTCAACAGGCTAATTAACGGCCGGACGAATCACATTTTCAAGATGGTGGTTGAGGTAAAGTGGACTGGAATCATATTAAAGGACATATCTGGTTCCCTGTTGGGGCTATATTAAAAAATATCATTCTAAATCCCTATTAGGTTTTATTATAGCAGACATGTAAAACTTGTGCCCAAAAAGGACCCAGATATATGTCGTATAACAAGCGAAGTATTCCGACACCTATATTACCGCAGTTCTCCAATTTAGGAGTCTTTTGGGGGTCCTTCTTATACGGATGCCGTAGAGAAAGAATCCCTAGGGGTCCATCTACCCATATAGCATATACTTAGACCCCAAAGTACCCAAATAGGAACTACATTAAGGCCAATGTATTTATATACTATATGAGTACATGGACCCTTAGGGATTTTTTTTTTCGGGGGGGGTCTAAACTGGGACCCCGACTTAGAGAACTACCCATTTATGTTAGGGCAGCCGTTGGGTTGGTTTAGGGTTTAGGCTTTGGGGGTTCAGGGGTTTAGGTTTCTTTTTTCGGGTTTAGGGTTTATACCCTAAACCCTAAACCCGAAATCCAAAACCCTATAAGGCATAGGAAGCTTAAACCCTAAACCCTAAATCCAGGACTTTCGTAGTGCAGGCCGGGCATGTCGACCGAAGCCATGGGGGGCGCATTTTGGCCCCTCCTGTTGATGAGCAGCCGAGGAGTCTCTGCGCAGTCTATGATATGCGAGACTGTTCTAGGATATTCGGTTTAGGGTTTAGGGTTTAGGGTTTAGGGTTGGATATTCTGGGAAGGAGCGGCTCTCTGAGTCCCTGCTTCCCTGCTTGAAACATAATTGAAAAGTCTCGCCTTGCCAATTCTCCAGCGGAAGAGAAGGGCCGTACACACAAACACTACCCTAAGGGTCCATGCACCCATATAGCATATACTTAGACGCCGAAGTACCCAAATAGGAACTACATTAAGGCCAATGTATATACTATATGAGTACATGGACCCTTCGGACTACAAGTGGAGTTTTCTGCTATCGAAAGGCTGGGTACTATCTGCGCACCGTACCCCTGTGTGAACCCCCCTAAACCCTAAACCCGGAATCCCAAGACAAAAAGTCTGTCAGTGTGAGGAGGTAGAACGCAAGAAACCGATGTCACTCAAACATCAGGGTAGAGGTTTAGGGCATCTTGGCTCCTTTGCTCCCAGCGCAGAACCGGCATGTCGTGGAACAGCCACATTCGGCTCGATGCTCAGAACATAAGCTTGCATGAAACCTCAAGACTAGCAGTTCTAATGTAATGTAGGGGCCTTCATAATTAAGAATAGGGTTTTGAAATCCATTATAGTATAAATATAATAAGGAAGCCCCAAAATAGTATGGGTTATTAGTATTAGATGCAACCCTAGATTTGAAATCAAGAACCCAACCAAACCTGACACTTTGCAACTCCCTGATTCCGAGAACTCACCAACCAAGGACTGCTTAGAAGGAACACGATACCCTCGCACATCAACGTACAAGATCATCGACCTAAACCCTAAACCCTACACCCTAAACTCCCTAAACCCTACACCCTAAACTCCCTAAACCCTACACCCTAAACTCCCTAAACCCTACACCCTAAAACCTAAACCCTAAACCCTAAACTAACCCTAAACCCTAAACCCTAAGCCTAAGTCTTGAGGCCCCTACATGAAACCTTGGCACCTGGACCAAAGGTCGGACCGTCGGAGCTTTTTTTGCTCCTCAGGCAGGGCAACGTCGCACCTGCTTCTTTGCGCGACTCAGTCAAAACAGCAGGCAGAAATTAGGGTTTAGGGTTTAGGGTTTAGGGTTTGGGTGGTTTAGGCTTTATAGTGCCTGTCTATGTAAGAAAAAGTTACACAGATACAGCAACAGAGTTAACGAGTGTGATCAAACATACTCTGAAACGTCCAAAACAGCACCAGAAATGATACAAAACATGAGGCAATCCATTTCACATGTCACATACTCTGCTATACTCTGCCAGAATCTAATATAGCATACGAACAAGCATAGAAACAGCAACAAGTGCAATATCACAATATTATATTGTGGTGCTCGGTCTAAACCCTCAAACCCTCACCCCTAAACCCTCAACCCTAATTCAAGCTTTCAAGCAGCCTCTCGAACCCTAGGGTTTAGGGTTTAGGGTATGGCATTTAGGGTAAAGTAGGGGCCTTAATAATTAGAGTAGGGTTTTGAGGTTTTTTTTTCTGCTATACTTATGATACGGAACACCCCGCCCCCCTCCCCAAAAAAAATAATACTAGAGGTAATTGATTTAGGCTCCTATAGTAACCTCAAATGAGCCCCAAACCCCACCATAAGCTCTTAAAGCCGTCCATGAGACTGCCGAGCCCCAACCCAACACCTCAACCCAAAGAGCCCTGATTCCAAAACGCATAAGGCTCTCAACTGTCGAGTATTCAAAGGTTTTATAAAGTTTTAGAGGTTTTGTCGGAGTTTAGCAGGGTGCGGAAACTCCTAATTCTCAACTCTTCAAAAAACCTTGACACCCCAAAGCCCGAGACCCTAAGCCCAACAGAATAGTATGCGGCGGCTGTTGGCCCTATGCACATGAACCCTAAACCAGGCTCAAGCTGAAATGGTAAAAGAGCTCTAAGCCCGCCCGGAGTCGACACTTCGCAGCGCGGGCGCCACGACTACAAGCAGCGCTTGGCCAGTTTGGAGAAGCCATGGGTTTTTAGGAAGTTCGAAAGCTTAGGGTTGAGGGTTTAAGGGTGTAAGTGTTGAGGGTTTAAGGGTTTAGGGGCTAAGGGTTTGGAGTTTAGGGCTTAAAGGTTTAGGTTTATGGGTTCAAGGGTTTAGGGGTCAAGGGTTTGGAGTTTAAGGTGTAAGGGTTTAGGCTTAGGAGTTTAGGTTTAGGGTTTAGGGTTTAAGGGTTTTAGGGAAAACATGAATGCCTATAATAGGACTTCGATGGTGCAAGAGAGCGTAATATAGGGGCGTAGATAATTACCAATATTCTTGTTCGGGGGTTCCTAATAAATCTAGAAGATATAATTAATAATGGGCTCCAAAAACCTAATTCTTAAGGCCCCTATATTAGGGCTGGGGGCTGTGAGGAGCGCTTCGGAAAGGGCCAGGGCTGAACATCTGGAGGCTCCCATTCTCAGAACCCTCTCACGGTTTTCAGTCGTTTAGAGTTTAGGGTTTAGAGTTTAGAGTTTAGGGTTTAGAGTTTAGAGTTTAGGGTTTAGAGTTTAGAGTTTAGGGTTTAGAGTTCAGAATTTAGGGTTTAGGGTATACTTGTCCAGGTTACCTACTCTAGGAATCAGGAGCAGCATTGCAACCGAATGCTATAGTATGATTTTGTAAGGGTTGTGGTATTATGACGAGGGTTCAGAACCCTTTGAGTCTAGAACATTTTCAGGTGGGTAGTTACCGTTATAGGAGCCTTATAGAAGGTCTATATACCTTATGGAAACCGTATAGAAGCCCTATATACCCTAAACTCCCCACCTGTAGTTTCCTTTAATTGAGTTGTTTTTGTGTACATGCGCTTCCTGAGCCTCGAAGTGTCCCTAAGTTCCCAGACCCCCAAAAGGATCTGAGAAATAGATCCCCTAATTAGGGACCCTAACTACTAAAGGGTACTTTATAGGAACCCCCTTAGGGGATCTATTTTTTAGATCCTTTTGGGGGTCTGGGTTATGCATTTCATATCTTGGAGGAGCTGTACCCTAAACCCTAAACGCACCCTGTCGGGGGAAGGCTTGGAAAGGAAAGCAGAAGATGGCAGCTTCATTCTGGCGGTGCTGTCTTGCCATATAGTCCTGGTTAGTAAGGGTTTTGCGCCCAAACATCACACTAGACCCTAAACCCTAAAGTCTGCACGAGGGAGGAGCTGCTGTGTTCAGCACCCTTGTCCCACAAGGACAAGGTTCTAGATATCCTGTACGATATGACTGATAAATGCTTCGACCCATATACTACAGGGTTGCCGACTACATTGAGGTTTACACATTATCCACATACATATATATATATATATACATACATACATACATACATAAATACATACGTACATACGTACATACATACATACATACGTACATACATATATACATGCATATATATACATATACATATACATATACATATACACACATATATATATATATAGATGTACATATTGCAAATCTAGAAAGAGAGAGAGAGAGAGAGAGATAATGAAGGAATGAGAGAGAGAATGAGAGAAAGAGAGAGAGAGAGAGGCTCTTTTGCCTTTGGCGTTTGCCTGGGGCTGTCGGCTTTTCGAGGCGAAGCCCTACATTCGAGTTGAGAGTTCAAGAATATGGCAGCATATGGGCGTTTCCTGAAATAAGGGGTACCTTCTGATGGGGTCCTTGAAATAAGGACCCTACTATTTAGGGTGCTATAATTAGGGTCCCGTACTTTCGGAAACCCCCAGTATTTCTCTAGCCAAAAGCACGCGTTTAAGATGTAAGGTCAGGGATAGGGCTTGTGGTCATATGCGAAAAACCTTTCACCCAGCCAAGCCTGCAGAAAACGATCTACGTGAATTCTGCTTGCCGGTACCTCTTTGGACCCTATAGCAAGCGCTGTGGATGCAAATGCGCAAGGCGCTAGCCTGCTGCGGATCCTCTTGGGACACTACTGCTCACTGCTCCTGCGTGGCATGGACAGGAAGAATCCCGTGCCGACTAAAGGTACACCGTATAAAAGTTGCATGAAGCTGCCTGAGACTTGCCCTTTACACGAGTTTTGTTACATCTGTGTGCCCACAGCACCCCAAAGCCCTAGCTCCAAGGTCATTTGACCTGGAAATACGCGATCGAGGCTCAACGCCCGAAGAATGGTGCTTGGCCCACCTAGACGAACACCCTAAACCCTAAACAACACTCAACACCAAGTGAGCGAGACAGTAATTACTTTAGTTGCTATAGGGATCCTTCATCTTACGTAGGTAATACTAATTAGAATCGGATTTTGGGGTGCGGCGCGGGGTTTTAAAGGAACTTTACGGCAAGGGGGATACTCTTACGAACTACCCTCTGAAATACTTGCCAATCCAGTCACCAAAAACTCAGTCCCAAACACCCCAAATCCAGAAAACCTGCCAAACTCAGTCCCAAACACCCCTCAACCCTGAACCCCAAAGACTAAACTCCTAAACTCCTGAGCCTAAACCCTAAACCCTAAACCCTGAACCCTAAACTAAACTCCTAAACTCCGGAGTCAGCTGCGCCTGAGCTCGTTGGCCTCAAAAGCTGTCCTCTCCTCCAGGATTGTGCTTAGGGTTTAGAGTTTAGGGGTTTAGGGGTTTATGGGCTTTAGGGTTTAGGAGCTACAGTTCATATAGGGACCTCAACAGCTCTAAATACGGTTGGGACTCCTGTGTCATATGAATATACATATAGTCAGGAACTCTAAAGAATTTGGTGATGATTTGGGCCGCCCCCGTATTAGAGGGCTTTTGCTGGTATCGAGTTCAAGACGTGTCGGATGTAGGATGACTTCGGGTTGTTCAGGCTTTAGTGCTTTGAAGGGTTTGTGGCTTAGGACTTGTCTGGGGTTCCAGAAAGTCAAGACACCAACTTCGTAGGCTTACAGTAGGGGTCTAAAGTAGCAGCCAGACAGTGGGAATATCACACCCTAAACCCTAAACCCCATCGGTCTACTCATCGCCCTGCATCACAGCTGGAGCTGGCTCTAGATGCTATAGGGCTTAGATTAGGGATCACCCTAAACCCTAAACCCCCTAA
>CAJNDV010031483.1:6053-38199 GCA_905221635.1 Symbiodinium sp. CCMP2456 | reverse complement strand
CACACACACACACACACAGAGCGTCATGTCGGGATGCTTCTGAGGTGGGGCGATGGTCAAGATCCTACAGAAGGTTCGGGCCATGGATCACCAGCTCAGCTTGGAACAAGGAGTATGCTTTTAGGTCATAAGGTTTAGGGGGTAGAAGGGCTTTGGGGAAGCAGATCGCTCCACAGACACTTCGAGATGCCTGAGATCCTGAGATGCCTACCTCTGCACCATAAACCCAATATCCCTAAAGCGTAAACCTTGACGACCGTGAACTCAAACCCCAAATCCTTGAACCCCATATCGTTTCTGGCAGTCGCCGGCTCTCCGCATTTTCTGCTTTGAGTGCCTTTAAGCGGCATCTCGTGGTATCAGGCCTCGCGCCACACCTATCCACCACCTTCGCAGAGTTTAGGGTTTTGGGTTGAACTCTCCGACAACGCCACTGAACATCAATTGCAAAAACTCTCAAGACTTGAACCCCGAGCGCTGAGTCAGGAACTTCCCCAAGAGATGCAGCGGCGGGAGGACCGTGTCGCGGCGATTTCAGGGGAGCCCACGGCCGTGCGTGAGGTGGGGGCAAGGGAGGAGCTTGAGGGTTAGGGCCTGCGCCTTACGTGCAGCTTTTTCAGTCTCAGTGGATTTGCCTGCACACAAGAGCAGTTCAGACGATTTCGATAACCTTCAAAGGTGGTGGAAGCGCAGCAGTTGCGGAAGCAGTGGGTAGCAGTAGCAGCAGGCAAAGCAACAGTAGTACGAAGTCACGCACGAGCATCAATAGTAAGGGTCGTTTCTCCAGTAGAATTGCAACCATAGTCGTCGAAACCACAATGTCACTGAGCCTGGTAGTCAGCACAGCAACAATCACCGTTCCAGACAAAACCCTGGAATCCTGAAACAAACCTTAAATCCCCAACCCTGAAACCGAAGCCCGCAGCCTTAAACCCTAGGCCCTAAGCGCGAAAACCCAAAGGGTGTTAACACAAAGCATTCAAAACCCCCAGCCCTAAACCCTACTTCCTCAACCCTAAACCCCAAACCCTGAAATCTATTCCAGACCATCCTAAGGCTTGTGATCTAGCGGACGGAAAAAGGTGCTCAAAAAACCCAAAACAGGCCATCCTTGGCGTCTTAGAACGGGTCTTCGACCGCTCTGGTCTCCCGGACACAGCAAGGAGCCCGGATGCACCGATTCGAGCTTTCGGCCTCCTTAGGCTCTTGCTTTAAGGGTCTCTTTGGGCTCAGGGTTTAGGGTTTAGGGTTTAGGGTTTAGGGTTTAGGGTTTAGGGTTTAGGGTTTAGGATTTAGGGGTTTAGGGGTTTGGGGTTTGGGGAGGGCCTTTTTCTGGCTTGGGCTTTCTGAGCTATTGATGGTTGGGTGTGGAGGGTCCCTTTGGGGTAAGGGCCATTTCAGGACGTTCGCGCCTTTCAGCGCTCAGGGGAGAAGGCTGGACTTGATTAGGGCTTGTTTCGGCAGGTCTTTTTTTGGAGGGCGGGGGGCAGCTTTAGGATAAGGTGTCGGAGATCCTGGTTCAGGGCTCTGGACTTCGGGTTTAGGTTCTATTGACATGAAGGATCAAACTCGCAAGTGAAACAGAAGCTGCACACGCACCTATGTGCCAGCACACAACAACGCAGAAAGGCATGAACTCATACTATAGAAATATGTTTTGCACGGACATGCAGGTCACGGTAAGGCGTGAAGGAGTCTCCCCGAACGTGCCTTGCGATTGGTGCAATGCTTCCGCGCCCACGGGGTGTTCTGAGGCTTCCCCTAACCCCCCCAGGAACCTACTATATAGGGTACTAAAGCCCCATATAGTAGGTACCTGGGGGGTTGGGGTTCGGGGAAAACAGAAACAGACGTGCTCAGGCCGATGCCCCTGTCCGCGATCGGGGCTACATCGTCGAGGTCTGACCCCTGCACGCTGGCTTGGTTGAATGCCTAAAGCTCCTAAGCCCTAAATCCTAGAACCTTACAAAACCTACGAAACCCCGTAAAGCCTCGTACAACCCTGTAAGAACACCCGGACGTCCAGCTCCAAGCCGATTTCAAAGTCCACAGCCGTCATATTTCCAGCTGAGATCCAAAAGTGGGTGACATGTACTATGAGAATCAGGACGTGATTTGAAGGCCCGAAAGTTGCAATCTGAAGATCCTCTTCGTCATCTCGGCTAGCAAGTTCGTCGTCATCATCACCAGTGCCGACGGTGCGATGATTCATTGCAGCCTGTATTTACATAGTTGAAATCGCGAGGCAGGAGGCCACAGCTCTGAACAACAGGACAACCCTAAACACTAAACTCTACTTAAAGGATCATGGGACTTAGTAAGCAGGGTTATAATTAGGGTAACTATACTTATAACCCCCAATTAAGGGACTTATAACCTTACTTACTAAGTCCCATGATCCCAAGTACCAATCCCCGAGCCCTGAAACGCCACAGCATCGCCAGGTCCTTGTGCCCGAAAAATGCGGCTCCCACCTTATCGGTCAGAAGGGCGAGCGGGTGAAGACCCTGTGCCAGGCCGCGATGGCCGATGGGAAGGGCTGATGACAGAACTTCGAACCCTATGACCAGATCGTTGCGCAAAGGTAGCACAAGTGAAGATAGAGCAATGAACAAGTAGGTAGATAAACATATGCCGTAATGCACACATACTTATACACAAGCAAGCGACATGACAGACAGCTGAATTGAGTAGATCACTTGATATTTAGATATGGCACTAAGAGATAAGAGCTAGACTAGACAGACAAATGACACATGAACATACGATAGGCGGCTAAGCATAAACGTGTCATAGAATGGTATTGCGGTGCGACTTTTCAAGCTTTTATTTTACCTGCAGCATACGGTTGTTGTCCAGATCTCCGGCCTGACGGCCGAAAGTTTTGTTGCTCGTCGCAACCACCAACGTACTGCAATTCTCTTGAAGGGACAGTGACTGGTTTAGATTCCAGTAGTACCCGTTTGCACTTTTGCATTTTGGGCTCCCTTATTACTTTATTAGAACCAGATAGTAGGAAACAGGGTACCCTATTCTTAAGGGGCTACTCAGGAACCTAGTCGCCTTGTTGATGCCGGGACAGGAGACAAAATGCGACATCAGGGTGGGCCAGGACTTTCAGCAGTGCCTTAACTCCTGAAAGCCTGAAGTCTGAGCAAAGATGTTCCTAAATGCTGAGTTTGATGAGCCCTAATCCCTAAACTTAAACCCCAAACACCCCAAACCCCAAACCCTAAACCCTAAGCCGAGTCTTCAGCACCGCGCTGCCGGTCGAGGACCCTGTGTGCGGCCTGGAGCAGAAGAAGGCAAAAATTGCAATCTCGCCGGAGCTAGGTTTGCCCTTTTTCTTTTTGGATTCCCGTAGCAAAACCAGGAAAAGGGTACCCTTCTTCTTAAGGGGCTACTGGGGAACCTAGGGAGTCGCTCGATATTGACATGAGCCATGATGATGCTGGATTCGATATTTGTATAAACCATGATGATGAAGGTGATGATGTGGTGGTGAGAGCAGCCTTTGGTCAATGCACGAGGAAGCGGTGGCAAGCAAGAGCCAGAGGAACAAGAGGATAGCAGGGGACATCAGCGGCAACCCTCCTCCAGGGTGTTGTTGTGGACATCAACCATAGGGGTAGCAATTGGAGACATTAAGTTGGACGTGTCTCCACAGACTATGCCCAGACTGATTTTCAGACCAGTACTCAGCAGACTACTGATATTAGGATAAAGGGTGTTGGGTTAGGGCTGGGGCTTGCACTCATACTGCCCAGCGTTTCGGGCTTAAGGTTTACGGGTGCCTCCAATACTACTCCTGGTGACAGGTTCGAATCAGTGCCAGCAACATCCAGGAAGCCTCCGCCGCGGTTTGGAGGTCGACCCTCCGTAGCACGCTAAAGTCCTACCTAACCCCTTCCACTGCAGGCACATGAGGGCAGAAGGCTTACTGACTAGCCTACTACTTGCATCAGTACTGCATGCGGTTTGAGTTGGATGGGGTAGAATGGTTGGAAGATCAAGAGTGCCCACCACCTCCACTGCGGTCTGAAACCCCACTCCTTAGACGAGCATTCTGTTTAGGGTTTAGGGTTTCGGGTTATTTCATCGAATCCGTTTTGAAGAGAGAGCCCCAGAAAGCCCGCGACCCAAACTTCCTGAACTCCAGACCCAACGCGCTATCTTCGGAAGCCACAGCCGAAACCCCATGTCCCAGAAGCCAAAGTGTGGCGCAGATCGAACCCGAGACTCGGCCGAAGCCTAGAATCCCTATACAGCCTTAGAGAAGCAAAAAACAACACCATCCAAAACACATCTTGAACACCTCCATGAAGCAGAATCAAATCCCGGAACCATCCCTAAACCCGAACCCCTAAACCCTAAACCCTCTACAAAGAAACCCTTCCGGAGCACATGTAACAAACCCTGAACCCTAAACCCTAAACCCTAAACAGTCTACAAAGAAACCCTTCCGAAGCACATGTAACAAGCCCTAAACCCTAAACAGTCCACAAAGAAACCCTTCCGGAGCACATGTAACAAACCCTAAACCCTAAACCCCAATGAAAGCCCAGCTCGTCGCAGGATCCTCGAGGTCTTGGGGGAGCTGGTCTCAGGCCCGGCTCGCTAGCTTCGCTGGATCAGAATCTGAGATAATGTTGTACATGGGTAGTTCTCTAAATTAGGGTCCCTTTTTAGGTCCCCAATATAGTACGGCACTCTTATAAAAAGACCTCTAAAAGGGACCCTAATTTAGAGAGCTACCCACATAATATATCAGAATAGAATATACTATAATATAATCTAGCACAGTATGATACACGCTGTCGCATAATATAGTATGATAAAACATAGAATCGAATTAGTATAATATAGTAAAATGCAGCATGATGTAACAGAACATATTGTAGCCGAATATAGTATAGTATAATATAACAACATGCAATATGAGTGAGCTGCGCACATTAAATGCAAGAGATGGCTGCCTGTCCGATCATCTCAGCAGAGCTCAAAGCCTTCTAGAGTCTTGAAGTCGTAATTCCCTGTAGCCCCTCTTTAAAGGGGGCTGCCATGGTGAGCTCCAAGTGGGAAGAGGGCTGGTCCAAGTGGAAAACCACGTGGAAGGATTGGGAGGAGTCAGGCCTGGTAGGGTTTAGGGTTTAGGGGAAGTTGTGCGGTAGGGATGGCATATGATGGCAAATGATGGGAAGGTTCTCGGGAGGCAGCCACCAGTCCTGGAGAGAGGACCCAGGCCGGCAAGCTAAACACAGGATGGGCTTGGTTCAGTTTACATCGCTTAAGCAGCTTCAACTCAAACTGTAGGCTGGCGGTGGAATGGCCAACGCCCAGCGAAGACTTATCAAGCCTCACCCGGTGAGGGTGTAGGCGCCGGGCGTTAGCTTCTGCTTAGGCTTGAAGGGTGCAACTGGCGACCGGAGCGCAGGCTGGCATGGCTACAAGAAGTATGAATCTGCAGACAAGGGTGAAGGCCATCATAACCCTTCGGCTGTTTCTCATCCTCTCTGCAAGCAGTGCCTTCTCTGCAGGAACGTGGCAAGGAAACCGTGGCCACAGAGATGCAGGCCCCATCATATCGTTTGGTGAGCTCCATGCAAAGGTAAGCGTGACTTGGGGGGGCTGCGTGAAGTGGGACTTGGGCATGTCTTGGCCTCGGCTTGCAGGCAAATGGCACGAAGCTTCGCAAATGCCCGACGGTGGAAGTCAAGGTTGTCCCTATTGCGCTTGTGCATGCACGGAAAAACCTTTCTGCTGAGAGTTGCCTGCAGGATGGCAAGATGCAAGCAAATGCCATGGAGGCAGGGCTGAGCAAGGTGCTGTGCACCGGGGTTTGCAGGTGCGACATGTGACACCGTGCTGCCAGGTGCAGGTGGTCACAATGTCAGCGACACTGAGAACCACCGGCAGGAGCGTGTGCCAGGCCATTTACAGTGTGAGTCGTACTGGTGGAGCCATTCAGCCTGATATTTATTGATAGCAGGTCAGCAGTCCGCCCATGCTCCGTCGCGTCTCTTCGCGACGGCCGTCAAAGATGTGGCCAAACCTTGGAAACCACGGCTTCGGCACCAAGCCCCGGCCACCCCGCCAACGGAGGCGCCATCCACTGCTTTGACACCAGAGCTGGCGCCTCAAACTGAAGAAGCGGAGCCCGGGGTAGAAGCGTCCACATCTTCTTCGACTGCAGAGTGCATTTGGACGGCCTTCCCGCGCAAAGAAGACATCACCGTCTCCACGGACATGGGCCGAATCAGCCCATTCTCAGTCGGCTACGCCTGTGCTGAGATAGGCGACAAACAGCCGGAAGGCCGCGCAAAGGACATAATGCTGAGCAGGGTCTGGCAGCAGGTGAAGGTCAACGCTGATGCCGAGGCCTGCTATTTGGGGCATGAGTTTCCCATCGTGGTCTTCAGGGCCCGCGCTGCGGACGGACGTGAACAATTGTTCACAACACAGCCCTGGAAGCTCTACTGCCTCCAGCGGGCCGCGGTGGCGCGGCGGCACCTGAGGCCAGTTATTCAGCCTCGCTTCCTCTTGGAGGCTGCTGAGATTCAAGACATCCTGGACAGCGTCCAAATTCCCAACAATTTCAATGAAATTCGCATTGTCAGCCCCGATGGTGATGGGGCCGAAGAGCACTTCTCCTGGGAGAAGTTCGTGTGTCCCAAGACGGGACACGCCTGAAGCGACAGACGGCTGCTGCACTGAAAAGTTGTTTTGCTGGGCCGCTGTCAGGGAGTAAACCCTCAGGCGGATATCCAACCTCTTGCTTCCAGTTATGGTTTAGTGTTTCGAGTTTCGGGTTTAGGGTTTAGGGGTTGTTGGTTTAGGGTTTAGGGTTGGGCCGTGGGGGCTTAGAATGGGGGAGATGAATCGACAGTTTAGGGTTTTGGAGTTCAGGGTTTAGGGCTCGAAACACCGATTGAAGGGTTTTAGAGTTTGTGATTTGGGGGTATTAGGTTTGGGATTCGAACCCAGGAGTTTGGGCTTACGTGATATGGTTCAGGAGGTTTAGGGTGGTGGCTTCGCGTGTAAGAAAGTTGGATTCAGTCTGACGTCGCAACTGGTTGTCTGGGACTGTGAATAAACCCTGAACCCTAAACCGCATTCAGTATGCTTTTCCGCTCTTGCTTCCGCTCACAACTCGTCATAGTTCTACGCCAAGTGTTTGGCTGCTGCCACCTCTGCTACTGCCACTGCCACGAGTATGCAGAGCTGGGAGCAAGTCTCCCAAGAAGTGCCGGAAAGAACGACCATCCCGGAGCCCAAGCCACAAAGTCCTGAGACCCTAAACCCTAAATACCCTAAACCCTAAACCCTTAAACCTTTAAACCCAAAAACCCTTAAAACCCTTAAAACCCTTAAACCCCTAAGCAATAAACCCTAACTTCAAACTCGGCGCCCCTGTGAGGCGGGGTCCTCAAGGTTCCTGAGCATTTCGACCTTCGGGAATCCGGAGGCTTTAGCGCAGGCTCGGGTCTACCGCTTCGAGAGCCTGTCTTTCAACTGCAAGGGCTGATTGTTTGAGTTGGTTTGGGTTCACGGCTTTGGGTTTAGGATTGTAGAAGCACCCTAATTCCTAATCCTAAACCGGTTTAGGGTTTCGGGGTGGCGGAGCCTCCAATGTTTCGGAGTCAATCGGGGTGGAGGCTCCCCGAACCCTAAACTCGAATCTTTAATCCCGTAATCACATGCTAAGCCCCAAACTCCCTAAACCCTACGGCCGTAACAATAGTATACAATAGGATCTCCTATTGCTGATTTTTTGGACTTCCAAGTACTCCATCTCTGTGCCACACCCTGCCCACGACTTCCTCGAGCTTTGTCAACCACAAGACTCCAACAAACTCAAAGAAGTTTGTAAGTTGGTGTGTTAAGCCTTAGGATTGTTGTTGACGGGTTTAGAGTAGGGGCGGCAGTGCTGCAAAGCCTGACGTGGAAAGTCCTGCATGTGGGGGTTTCCGAAAATAGGGGACCCTAATATAGTACCCTAAATAGTAGGATCCTTATTATAAGGACCCCCAAATAGCAGGATCCTTATTATAAGGACCCCCAAATCAGGCACCCCTAATTTTCGGAAACTCCCATGTTCATCTCAGGGTCTCCACAAAGTCAGCTTCAAGCGAACGCCCATCAGATCATCGAGCCGAATCTCAAAGTCCCAAGAAGCCAAGGGTTTAGGGTTTAGGGTTTAGGGGTTTAGGGTTTAGGGGTACAGGGGTTTAGGGTTTAGGGTTTAGGGGTTTAGGGTTTAGGGTTTAAGGTTGACCTTACCATGAGCTGTGCCCTGGCATGTCCAACCGTCCAGACCCAGAGCAGGCGCAGGAGCCAGCCTCTTCAGCGCGCCACGCCCGGCGCGCGACAGGGACAAGAAAGAGGCCGGGGCTGCAGAGAAGCCGTGCAGAAGACGTTGTTCCAGAAGACCCCATGCCAGATACCAAGCTTTTCAGAACTTTTGTTATTGTTCCTATAACTTATTACCCCCAAGCCCTGAACTTGACAACGAGGGCTTGAACTCCTGAGCCCTGCTCTTCTCCTCCCTCGAAGGTGCCTGTGCGGCTCCTCATCGCAAAGGAGGATGCAGCGTGGATTGTCGGAAAGAGAGGCAGCGGCTCAGAGGACGAAATGGGGGTTCCCCAAAATAAGGGAACCTAATATAGTACCCCACATAGTAGGATCCCTATTATAAGGACCCCAAAATAAGGTACCCCCTATTTTCGGAAACCCCCAAATGGCAGTTTGATTGACTGGGTATGAGCTCGCGCCATGGTTTCAAGCTTTGAGTTTGATCCGCGGTCTTGGTCTCGACGGTCTGGGCAGGAGTCGAGCTAGATGGTTGCTTCGCTCTGGCTTGTCCGGATTTTTCTCAGGTTGTTTGGCCGTATCCTTACAGCTTGTAGCAGGGAGCCCTTTTCGCGTGAGATTTCTTTTTGCTCCTGGCGCAGGCAACAAAATCGCTCGCCTCCGTGACCATGCCAAAGTTGGGCCCTCGGCTAGTTGGGCTTTACCTAGCAACGGTAGTGTCGGTTATGCTGCGGCCACTTGGCAGTTGAAGAGTTACCAGTGGTGGAGATCAGCAGCTTGCAGCATATGCTTTGTTGAGGAGCCGGTACCGAATTCAGTGATCGGTCTTTCGGTGGCCTATTCAAGATGAATCCCAAGTCGCTGTGGGCCTTTCTGTCGGCTTGCAGGTAAATGTTGGAAGTCGTTGGAGTTCTGTTTGTCAAAATTCCTGACTGCAACTGCAGAAGCTTTCACTTCTGTTACTTTTGCTTAGAAGCTTAGTGGTCTGTTGACTGAGCCTGTACAGCCATGATAAAGGTGATCTTCGCCCGTATCTTTGCTCCTTGGGCTTGTCTGGGCCTGGCGGGCTGTGACGACTCGACCGACTCAACCTCAACCGACTCAACCTGCATTTTGCAGTCGAACATGGGGGAGCTGTCAACCGCAGACACTGCCTCAAATACCGATGCCTCCATTGCAAGGGACGTGCTTTTCTTCTTGGGCCGCAAGCCCATGCCTGAGCTCATCCAGTACAGCGAGGAGGAGCTGCGGAATTCGGCCATCAGTGACTTGGAGTCAAGGTGCTCCACACCGGTATCATCCATACAGAGTCTGAGCACTGACGAGGTCGCATATGCTCTTCTGGTCGAGTCGATCCTGTCGCGGGACCCAACGGGTCATTCGGGATTGACCGCCATGAGCATAGAAGACCAGCGGAACACACTCATCGTGGCGAACAATCAGAGGCTCCAGAACAAGTCAATTGCGGAACTGCAGGCGTTGAATTCCTACCAGAACAGTCGCTTAGCTTACGATTGGCTTCTTCCAGCGCTTGCCAGCCACCTCATCGACAGCATTGGAAACCTGTCACTGGGCACAGCGACGTTCCAAGCGTCCGCGCTGAACAACATCTCCAGTCCTCCATCCACTGTCGGCATGGATGTGGCGTGCATTCGTTTCCACGACAGATTGAAGAAATGGATCGCAGTATTCCACAAGCAACAGCCGCCTGACGATCTCTTTGATCTTTATGTCGCCGTGGGCGAAAGCCCAAATTCCCTGGAAGTGACGGCGGTTCTTCGGACCCAGGCCTCCATGGGTCAGTTTTACTTCCTTGGGGACGGCGTGCTGCTCCTCTACGAGCAGAACAACTGTAGCGGGCCCTCAGTCGCAGCGTCCTACTACGAAAGGGTGGAAGATTTCTTGAGTGGGCAGAGCGACCCGAAGACCTTTGTGTCCCAGCAGACCTTAGGCGGCAGTGCCGAAGGAACACCATCGCTCACCGTCGTCGATGAGACGGCAGATGAGTTGACCATCGGCATGCACTGCTACATAAGTAAAGGGGACACGAAGGTTGACCAGCAGGCCGGTAATATTTCTTTCGTTTCCGTCAAGTTCGATCTTGTTGTTGTCCCCAGTGCTTCAAGCGCAGAAATCATCCAATGTGATGTTCGTTCGCATCGTCGACAATCCAGTGTTTTCAGCCAGTAGTAAGCAGACTCAGTGCAGTGTCGACGTTCGTCTCTCGTACTCTCATTCGGAACTAAGCTTTGCCTGCAATCCCGCGTCGGCCTTGACATCGTTTCTGCATCAACAGCACCCAGATGACGACTCCCACTTCCTCCGCTGCTCTTGCGTGTTTGCCCTTGTACTTCAAGAACCAGGACCATCTGTACCATGTTCATGGCTGCCATGTTTGATATCGGTGCAGTCGTTTTCGCTGCTGTCACCGTGAATACACCGATCTTTTGAGGTTTTCATCTGCCACAAAGATTGCTCCTGCCTGCCATGGGTTCTCACCTTCCATCATGGTTCTTCGTCACGAGTGAGCCAGGATAAGTTGGATGATGTTGGATGTGTTCGCCGCCATCAAGTTCTGTGTCGCTTTCCCAATCGCCACGTTCAGCAGAACTCATCTTGTTGTGCCGTCATGCCATTCAGTGTTGGGCATGGGTAACACCGAAACTCTACAACGGCCACGGAGTAATATGACTGTACATGTTTTAAGTTGCAGCTGTGACGACTCTAGCTGTTCACATTCATAAGGAACACCAGTATCTCATGGACATTGCACGGGGACTGTTTCCTGAGGCTACAGTGAGGAACAGTCGCACAGTACCGAAGATGGCAGACACCTCCTTAAAGTATGCACGGATGCCTTCCCTTCTGACCATGCCTAGAAGCCGTTCTTGTCCCAGAGGAGCGATATGAACTCGTCCATTGACAGGGAGTCCTTAACCCGGAAGCAACGACCCAAAATTTAAGCCTTTAACCTGAAATACAAGCATCCCAAAGAGTTCCCGGAGCATCCCGCGCTCGCAGGCGGTGGCAGTGCTTCGCGGGTTCCTTCGAGGCTCGAGCAAGGACTGGCAGTGGCAAGCGCAACTGCTCAAAGTGGTGACGCGGCCGTTCTCGCACGAAATTTTCATGCTTGGTTAATACTGTATATAAATATAAATATAAATATAAATATGACTATAAATATAAATATAAATAAATAAATAAATATGTATATATATATATATATATATGTATTCGTACAGTCATTCTATTGCAAAAGCCAAAATCCATCTATTGCGAAGACCAAAATCCGAGAGCTTCTACCGTGCCTCGAAGACAACTCCAGAGGTGAATGATTGGCTTCCGGAGGACGGCGTCACAGGGAAGTTGGGCTCAAGGAGTTCCTTCTACTGGGCCAAAGCGCGGTGGTTTATCATGGAAGCTCAGGGCGAGCTGGACAACTGGTACACTTGGAGGATCTTTTTGGGTGATGGGCTTGGGTTCGTAAAGGTACCAATTCGCATGGCATCCAACTCCACCGCGAATCCGGTCTTCACGACCTTCATGAACTCCTCCGAGCGAGTGGCCGTCAGCACCTTCTTCATCCCATCCCAGGGTTCAGGCCCCGACCAGGCTGGCGAGTTGCTGCACATCTTCCCACTTTCATACCAGTAACATAATGTAACATAAACCCGAAGCGCAAAGCCCAAAGTGGCTGGTGCTCATGTGCTGTGACACCTCGGCGCTTTGCAGTGAAAGGGAAGGATGAGTAGATGAGAAGCCGTGAGGGTAGAATTCGAGAGGGCTGTCCTGTAAAAGGCTGATCAGCCAGGTTCGTTGATTGCCGGAGTCGTCCCCGCGCAAGAAACAGGAACCTCCGCCCTAAACCCTCGACCAGCAACCCGACAACCCACAACCCCAAACTGGCCCCCTAAACCCTACACCATGACTCGGCCGGCCATCTTGCGCGAAAGGGTGTGTGTTGCTCTGGTCTGAACTAGCCTTTCACACTGCTACAGTGTTAGTTTGGGTTTGCCATGACCATGATCATGACCATGATGAGGACAATCAATCTCATCATGTCTTGGCCAGCATCACCATCGTCATGGTCGCCAGGATTATTATCATACTTGTCGTCGTCGTCGTCATCCTCCTGCCCTTCGTCGTCGTCCTCCTCTTCATTTTCGTTACCCTTGCCATCATGATCACCCCTTCCTCGTTCGCATGATCAGCGCCAGCATCACACGTTCGACAAGCGTTGGTGATCAATGCCCTCATTGGCTAGACCCTTCCACAAGCTGATGCATTGCGAGCATGATCACCCCAAGAATTTCTGACAGCGCCGAGCCGAAATCTTGCAAACAACGACAGACGCAGGGTTGAACCTGAACACGTGGAGTCCACCAATTGGATGTTGCCGCGAGGTCAAACATACTCAGCCCCCCTCCTTTTTGTTTCTCACATCTGCTGGTCCAAGGTTATCAGCTAGGAATCTTCAAGCTCCTTGCGTGAAAAGGCAGTCTCTTTAGCCTGCTTCCAGGGTCCAAGGTTTGCGCCTGCGAAACAGAGCCTGAGGTCAACATGGGCGATGCGGATGCCCCGCCATTCGATCCAGAGGAGTGCAGGATTATACACTGGTAATCCATATTCCAAAGATTCAGACAGCGAGACTTGGGCTGTCAGGGTGTAGAAGTAGCATTAGGTAGAAGGAGGAGTAGGAGTAGGAGTACGAGTAAGAGCAGGAGCAAAGCAAGAAAGAAGAGTACATAGGAGGAGTAGCAGGATAAGTAGGAGTAATTAGTAGGCGTAGAGTAGTAGGAGTAGGAGTAGGAGTCAGTAGGAGTAGCATAAGAGTAGGAGTAGGAGTAGTAGGAACAGCAAGCGCAGAAAGGGTACGAAAAGGAGCCGTGCCAATGTGAACGCCGCGATCACAGTAGAATCCGGCTCGGTCGTAGTCACCGCAATTTTTTCTTTTCGGAGGAATCACACGAGGAATTGCTGTCAAGAGCATCACGTTCCAGTGTTACATAGTCACAAGAATCGCAACAGCCATGCTCTGACTCTCAAGTTGTAGGCGGACTTCCAACCGTAAGCCCCAAACCCGAAATCCGAAGCCTCACTGTCACGCTGCCTGGAGGAGCGGTTTCTTGACATCTCTGCTGCTAGCCTCGAGGCCCACTCCGGTTCTCCGGTTGGGATGCTTTCGAATTGCGTACGAAGAGATAGTAACAAGCATGCTCACTCAGTCACTCTCACTCCATCACTCTCTCACTCACATTGTCATTGTGTAATATATATATATATATATGTGTATATATATATATATGTCTATGGATCCGAAGGCAAGCACGAAATCAACAAGACTCATTGATAGGTTTCTCTCGCTCACACTCTTTCCATCCTGTTTCTGTGTGCAGAACGCTTGTGTATGTTAGGGTATATGTGTATATGCTCACAGATAGCTCTATGTATGTTTAAGTATTTATTTATAAAAAAAATTGAACCCCTTCCGCCCCAAGAATCATCCGCACCATGCTAACACCCAAACCATACCTCTGAACCCCAAGGCCTATCACCTTCTGGGTAGTTCTCTAAGTTAGGGTCCCTTTTGGGGGCCTCAATATAGTATGGCACTCTTATAAAAAGGACCCTAAAAGGGACCCTTATCCCCTCAACACTACGACCCTAGACCCTAAAGCTAGACAGGAGCGGCTCAAGGTGGTCCAACTCGTCCGGGGGCTCGGGGAGGGTTTGACAAGGGTTCGTAGGGCTTCAGAAGACTGTGCAAGCATCTTATTAAAGTTCTACAAGCATTGAAACGGGTTTAGCAGATTTTATAAGGCTTGCCAAAGATATAGTACGCAGTTAAGGCAAGGGAGGGAGTTGATGTATGAACCGGGTTAAGCCCAAACTAACCCGCAAGACCCAGAAATCCTAAAACTCTTAAACCCCTAACTGCGAACCCGCGACACCCGAAAAACCCTGAAAACCCCAAAACCCGGAGCCAACAGCAAAACTCTAAACCCTAAACTCAAAAACACCAACACCCTGTTTCAGAAAAGCCATCAAGATCGACCCTAAACCCCTAAACCCGAAGCCCTAAATCCCTGAAACCTTAAACCCGAACCCCGAAACCCCAAAACCGTATACCCTAAACTCCTAAGCCCCTAAGCCCCTAAACCCGAGGTGCTCGAAGACCTCACTTCGCGGGCTGAGGCCTCTTGAGCTACTCCTGGAGCTTTGGGGCTCCTTTAAAGGGCTCCTTTAAGGGTTCAAGGGTTCCTTTAAGGTTTAGGATGTACGGTTTAGGGTTAGGGTTTAGGGTTACTGTAAGGGTTCGTTTACGGGTTACTGTAAGGGTAGGGGCGTCAAGAATGAGAATAGGGTTTGAGGGTATATTATACGATAAGCACAACAAAGGAACCCGAAAGTGTTGGCAATTATGTAGGCCCCTAGGTCTAGGGTTACGCGGTACATTTTGGGGCTTTAGGGCCTTTAGAGGTTTTCAGAGTGCAGTTTATGTCATTCAAGGTTCAAGGCTTTTGGCAGTTGTTCTTTGAGGTTAGTTTGACAGGAGAGTTTTAGGGTTGGGGTCTTACGGTGCAGGGTTTAGGGTCCTGTCGCTTCGGGGTACGTTGTAGCAGAAATAAAAGTTCAGGGTGCTTCAGGGCTTCGGGCTTGTAGTATGGGTTTGGGAATCTAAGCCTTTGGCTTCGGTGCTGCTTCCCTTTGCTTTGGTGGGTTTCGTTCAAGCTGCATGCTACTGAGCCAGCTTTCGGGCTCTGGGCAGTTGCCGTAGGGGGAGTCTAGAATCGTACTGCTTGTATGAAGTCTGCAGGACCGCGTTTTGCGATAACTTTCGTGATGATAGCACCCTTGGGCCCCATAGTAGCTCCTTTTTGGGGTTACCTTATAGGATTCTATATATGAAAAGTAGTGCCTTTTTGGGGTTCATATATAGAATCCTATAAGGTAGTCCCAAAAAGGAACTAATTACTATGGGGCCTATGCGTAGTCCCAGTGTCCTAGCGGCAAGCCCGAGCGAAGGCGGACAGCCAGAAACTGCGGCTCCTGGTCCCCACGGAGCTTTTCGGATCGGTGGACTCCTCAAGAGACTGTTTCATTGGAGTCTCCAGAAGCTACTTAAAGGATCATGGGACTTAGTAAGTAGGGTTTAGGGTTTAGGGTTTAGGGTTTAGGATCATCGGACTTAGTAAGTAGGGTTATACTTAGGGTAACTATACGTATAACCCCAATTGAGGGACTTATAACCTTACTAAGCATGATCCTCCAAGTGGAGTCTCCAGAAGTTAAGGGCTGCAGAGGTCCTGAAAACAATTTTGAGGCCTGGAAGCACGCTTGCAAAGCCTTCCTTGAAGCCCACGTCTGTATCAAGCCCTCCGAAAACCGGTATAACACCCAAGCCCCAGGGCCTTGTAATTGGACTGAATGAGGGGGTTGTTGTATCCAAAACCAATCATCATGAAGACGACCAAGATGACAGCGATGATGGTGAGAGGAGTAACGGTGACGATTACTTCAGTAACACTCATATTCTATTCGCGGTGATGCTGAGGCTAACTTTTCTTGCCAGTATAGTCTGCTTGGTCTTGCTATGATTGTTCTCAGGTGCTGCGTAGTCGACATTCCGAACTTGTAGTGGGATGCAACGGCAGAAGGCGCTTGGAACGTGAGAGGCCGATCCGGGATTCCTCAAGCGCAGGCCCTGAGCCCCAAACCTTAATTAGAATAACTAGGGTTTAGGGTTTAGGGTTTAGGGTTTAGGGTTTAGAGGCCCATTATTGTACCATAGTTGTAATAAGGAGCCCCCCCAAAATTGTATCAAGCCCATGCAGAACCCAAGCCCTAGACCCTGAAAAGCAGCAAGAAGGAACGCTGAACCGGCTCCGAGCCAGAGCCACCCCTACTCTCTGCTCCTGCTCGCAGAGGTCATGGGCCACCGTGGGGAGACCTTGCGCAACATCATCCAGACCAGCCGGGCCCAGGTCTTCCATGAGTTTAGGGTTTAGGGTTTAGGGTTTAGGGTTTAGGGTTTAGGGTTTAGGATTTAAGAGGTTTAAGATTTAGGGCTTTGCTTTCTTCGTGTGCGGTTGTTTAGGGTTTAGGGTCTTAGGGTTTAAGGTTCAGTAAGGGTCGTTGGGTTTAGGGTTTCAGGTTTCGGGTTGCAGGTGCTTTGTGCAGTGTCGCCAATGGGTGCAGCAATATCAATGAGGCAGCAGAACCAATGATAGAGTCTGATAGAGCTGGGCAATATAGTGATGTTACTAAACCCTAAACCCTAAACCCTAAATACATGTAATCAGTAGAGGCCGCAGGGTTGACAGTTGGGAAATTATGAGTATAAACCCTAGAATTGTTGATAATGCTAGAAATGTTCGCATTCTTCAGAGTAAGCATGCTGATTTTCGGCTTTCTGATTCCAGGTCGGGCAAGTCAGGAATTCGGGGATGTTTATGATCATCTCTACGTTCCCTAAACCCCGAATCCGACTCCCGAATTTTCTGGACTCTAAACCTCAAGCCCTCAACCGATACCCTGGGGAGCTGCAGCTGAAAAGACCGGAGCATGCATGAACTCGCTGTGGCTGTTGGCTCAAACTCGTAGCGATCACTGTATGAAGTCACGAGGCCAGGTAGGGTTTAGCTTTGAGGTTTCATGGTTTAGGGTTGTAGAGTTCGGGCTTCCCGGGCTTTGGTTCTAGGGTCTAGGGTTCAGAGTTGGCATATCGCAGCCCTAAACACCCAGATCACCCAGAACGAGTCTCATCCTTGATCTAATGCCTCCAATTCCCTGGGTCCCAAGTCCCTTGGATGTCTCAATATCGCAGACCTCTGTGGAAGCGAAAGTACTGAATCCTCATCCCAAAGCCCCGAAAAGCCATAAGCTCTAAAGGACGCTAAAACTCAAAAACCTCAAGCCCAAACCCACAATAAGACACCTTAAGCAATCCTAACATCCGAATCTTAAGATCCCTGGACGCTAACGTATCTGAAAGACCCTCAACCCCTCCGACCCTATGCCCTAAACCCTAAACCCTCCGACCCTAAGCCCTAAACCATCCTCGCGAGGTTTTGACATCCAGGTCTGGCCGCCCCTTGGTTTCAGGCGCCACGGGGCGCCCGGGCGAGGCAGACCGATGATGTTCGCAGGCTTGGATCCACCCGGCTTGTTTTCCAGCCCCTCGACCTACGAAGTAAAATGTTGATAGTAAGTTTTCCAGCCCCTTGACCTACTAAGTGAAATGTTGATAGTAAGCACGGATAATCAAAATAACGAAAATGCCAAACTCATGCCAATATCAATAGCAGCAATAATCAAACTTATAACATGGACAATAATGACAAGAGTAGTAATATTAATAGTCACAATAATACAAATCAGACAAATGTCTTGTCGTCGTCATTTTATGTTTGATTCGGGCTCTGCGTCCTGGCGGGCTTAGGAATTTGGGGGCTTAGCCCGCGGATTTTGCATTCTTGCAGTGGCTGTGGCCGCGTTGGTTGTGGTAGTGGTTGTTGTCGTGGTAGTAGTCGTGGTAGTTGTGATAGATGTGGTTGTCGATGTGATTTTGGGTGTTCTGTAGCTGTGTGTGGCTGCGGCTGCTGCTGTTGTTGTCGTTCGGGTTTGGAATCTCCCGCATCTGGCTTTGTCTCGGCATATAGTGTTTTGACCCGCTGCATGTCGGAGCCGTGCTGCCGCAGCCTTGCTGTACTTGACGATGTACTTCACCTGCAGCTGCCTCTCAGATTTTGCTGCTGCTGACGCAGTTGCCGTTGCTGCTTCGCTTTTAGTAGATGCAGTAGCAGTAGTAGTAGTAGTAGTAGTAGTTGTTGTTGGCTGCTGCTTCCGTTCTTGTTCTTATTCTCGATGTGGTTGTGTTTGTTTTCGTGGTCGTCGTCGTGTTCGTCCTCGTCGTGGTTGTTGCTGTTTCGTTTCTGGTTATTTCTTCTTTCGGGTTTTGTCGTGGTTGTGGTTGTGGTCGTGGTAGTGCCTCGTCGTCGTTGTCCTCGTCGTTGCCGCGCTCGTCGTGGTCGCCGCAGTTGTCGTCTCCAAGTATTCCTGGGTGCTGTTTCGGGCTACGTCAAAGACACGAGGTCGCATCAAGGAAAGCGACCTCGATCGAAGCCCTTTGCCTATCCAGCCGACGGAAATGCTCAGAAGGTCACTATCTTGGGACCCATGTGAGATCGAGGATGAATGCAAGGTGGAAGAGCTCTTGGATCTTCTTCAGGACGCGAAGCTCACGCCATTTACATTATTTTGCCGCCTGGCTTGCCCCATGTTAACACAATATGCTCTTGATGTATATACATATATATATATATATACATATACTTATATATGCACTTTCATATTATACAGTCATAATAATATGTAGCATACATATATACATAAACATATCTAGAATGCATTTATTTTCTGCTCAGGTATAGTTTTCAGGGATGATATATCAAAGAAGAGTTACAAACAACAATGAGTAATGCACGTCGCATAGTAAGTATCATATATTCTCAATCATAAGTATCTATATACACACAATACACACATACATGTGATTCTATTCTGTTCTCTTCTGTTTTTTGTATGCTAGTCTTTGTTGCTCCCACATACATTTCAGATCATGTGTTTCATTGCTATATACATATATGTATGTATACATATAGCATGCAATACCATCGTTTCTTGGTGCCCTCCAACAGTCCTGACCCCAGGTATCAGCGTGACGCCCACGCCCTGGGAGGAGGCCAGAGAGATCGAGGCCTTAAAGCTAGTCTTCGGCATGCTCTCGCAGCTCCGGAACCAGCCGGAGGTGCCTCCACTCCCACCTTTGCCCTCGAAGTTGGGGGTCCGCAGACCCTCGACTCTCGGAGCTATCGGGAGCAATATGCCGTTGAAGATCCCTACGGACATTGAAATTCCCTCATTCGCCGACCGCAGCTTCACGTTTCCCACAGACCATACTACGGACCATGTGGACAACGTGGAGCACGTGGGCCCCGCAGCCTTTGACCAGCTGGACTACAGGGACCTCCTACGTTCTCTGACCTTGGGTTCGACGGGCTACGGCGAGACGGTGAGGTCCATCTCCTTTGACATGCCTGCCGGTGGAGGCTACGGTCATATACCTCCAGCCCCGCGTCTCCACCGCTTCCATGTGCGCGGCAAAGCTGAAACCTTCGCCGAGGATGGGAGATCATTCACCAAGAAGCCGCTCGGATGCTCTCAAACCCGCCGACAAAGAAAGCACAGAAGTAACACCCAAGACCCCAAAAGTGGCGTACTGGCCCCCTAAACCCTAAACCCTACCGGCACCCTAGCCCTGGTCTCTTTGAGCCGAGGCAGAAGGGCCGGTTGTCTCTGGTGTCGGAGGATCGCGTGCACAAGAAAGGCTGGGCCTCTGAGATCGGGTGTTTTGAAAGAATTTTGGGGTTTAGGGTTTTGAGTTTAAAGTTTAGGGCAGATCTCCTTTATAGCCTTTCTCTGACGAATTGAGATGGTGATAGCCAGGGGGACGATGACGGTGATGGCGATGAAGCCTAGGATTAACAGTTTTTGACTCAACTCTAGAGCGCTTTGTAGAGCTGATCTAGAATCCATTTGGAGCCGTTAGCCCCAAGTCCCAGGCTGCGAAAGCCCCAAGCCCACATCCACCACTCTCTAGTAGCGCCACACCGTCCCAAAGACGCCCAAATCTATCGTAGCACTGTGGCAGTGTGGAATTTCGCAGTAGCCAGGATCCGAGTAGATATGCAGGAACGAAAGATGTCGCTGAAAGCTTCCAAACCGGCAGGCAGTCCACCTGAAACCGCAAGACCTTAAGCTCTAGAATCCTTCAACCCTACACCCCAACATCCGAAAGCACCCCCTGGCCGTAAACCCCAAACCCTAAACCCTAAATTGCCCCCCTCATGCCTGGAGGTGTGGAGAGGTACCAGGTCTCCTTTCTCTCCGGGGAACTAAGCCGGGCAGATGGCGTTCCAGGGCACAGATTTGGGCTTCTTAAAGTCGCGGGGTGCCATGAGCGTTTTAGTAGCGTTCTATAGGATTTTAAAGGGTTGTGTTGCGGGTTTCTGAAGCAAACCAATGGGGGTTGCTTGTGTAGGGATGGGTTCGAGCAAGCATCCTTTTGTCAGCTCCCAGAGTTTCTATCTGGGGTTGTAGGTTGCGGGATCGTGTGGTTGCGGCTTAAGGGCCGTGCAAACGGGGATTCCAGACGCCTAAGGGCTAACAGTTTAGGATGCAGTTTTCCTTAGCTTCAAGGTGCACAAAACCTCAAACTCCAAATCGGCAGCCGCAAGTTAGGGTCGAGGCTGGGTATACTCAAGGGTTCCTTTGAGGGTGCTTGTAAGGGTTCAATCAGGGGCTTTCTTAAGGGAATGCCGTTCTAATGCATCTCTATATAGAGTCCTAGCAAAATCCTGTAAGCAGCATAAATCCCCTGTCAACAAAAACCCTAAACCCTAAACCCTAAATCCCCTGTCAAAGCAAGGTTGGTATCATCTTCTCGTCGCACCTGCCGAAGAACTCCGACATCCAGCAAATCGTGTCGGTGTTCCTTGGGCTCCCACTTGGCTGGTGGTTCAGGGTTTAGGGTTTAGGGTTTAGGGTTTAGGGGTTTAGGGTTCCGGCTGCAGGGCTCTGGGTTCAGGGTTTTGGGTTTGGGCTGTGGGTGGTGCTTAGGGTTTTACAGTTTGGGGTTTGGGGTTTACGAGCCTGACTATTTGATGAGGGTTTACGGGTCTGCGCATTTTAAGATCCTTATATCCCAGAAGAAGCAGAAAAAGATGCCCCAACGAACTGCAGACCCGAAACCCCGACCGTCAACTCCCTAAGTTACCTGTGGGTAGATGGCACTAGACAGGCCCAGGTAGACATGAATTGGGATGTCGGAATCTGGAGTTCAGGCTGTTGGGCCTTCTATGAGGGATGACAAAAAAGGTTTTCGTTCAGGGTTGCCAGGGTTACTATATGCAAAAAAGGGTTGCTAGAAGGCTGGCCAGGATGTTGTGACAGATATTCCCACCCGCGCCAATTTTCACAAACACGTCGGTGGAGGGATTGCAGTCATGTGCAAGGATGCCTTTGTGAAGATAGCCTCCTGGCAGACTCGTCTATCACTGTTCTTGCGGAGCAGCAGTGCTCACACTGAGTAGAATTTTGTTGGGCTCGCGCCTAAACCCTAAACCCTAAGCCCTAAACCCTAAGCCCTAAACCCTAAACCCTAGTATGCTCGCTCAACTGGAGGGATGCCAACGCTGTTCCAGGTTCCACAACCCAAATGAGCCTGGAACACCTTCAGCCGAGTTCCTCAGCCTTGTCTCCGCAACTCCTCAACCCCGAAACACCTAAAGCTTAGCAACCGAAGCAGCATCTTTTCTTCTTGCAGCTGTGAATTCCAGAGGGTGGTAGCGGGTTGGGTTGCGTTTCAGTTTGGAGATCTCAATGAAAGGGGACGAGGGCCTCGTGGGTAGTCCAGGTTTCTGAACCGCACTGGCCGCCTGTGCAGCCGCGTGAACCAGCGCGCACCAGGGCGTATGAAGAGACCTTCCGCAAGAGTGTGGGTCCGCTTGGGTTGAAGTCTCGGGTTTCCGAATTGGGACATGTTGACTTTGTGTCTGTAGGAATGTTCTGGATTTAGGGCACGGCTCCTTGTGTTTCAGGGTGCAGTTTCAGGCTCAGGCTTCGCGAGTGTCCTACGACCAAAGCCTACAGGCTCTTTGATGCTTCGATGAAGCTTCGCATCGGCGTTGTTTGCATCTTTGAGAAAGAAACCGATTGTCGATGTCGCAGTGAGTGCGATCTGAGGGTGTCAGCACTTAAAGGATCATGGGGCTTAGTAAGTAGGGTTATAATGAGGTAACTATACTTATAACCCCCAATTAAGGGACTTATAACCTTACTTACTAAGTCCCATGATCCTCCAAGCCCTAAACCCTAAACCCTAAACACTAACCCCTAAACCCTAAACCCTAAACCCTTAAGTATAGTTACCCTAATTCTAACCTTACTTACTAAGTCCCATGATCCTCCAAGCACGGACCTGTCAAGATGGCTTTCCGACGGAATCTTCCCGAATCGTTGGAGTGCAAAGCGGAGCGGTTTAGGGTTTAGGGTTTAGGGTTTAGGGTTTAGGGTTTAGGGTTTAGGTTTCGGGGCCCAACAACAGGAGGTTCCTAGAGGACAAGCATCAGAATCCAGGCCTTCACCCTGATCCCCTAAGCCCTACCCATAGGCCCCATAGTAGTTCCTTTTGGGATTCATATATAGAATCCTATAAGGTAATCCCAAGAAGGAGCTACTTCAGGGCCTATGGGTAATCCGTACATCCTAAACCCGGACCCTTGGTTTCAGGTAATCCGCATTGCCTCCACGCTCCCGCAAATCGAGCTGGGGGATGTCATTGAGGCCACGTGGAGGGGAAGCCGGGGGTGAGGGTATAGGGTTGAGGGTTAGCGCCTGAGGGTAGTCCCCTCGCCTCCCAAGGCAGCAGTCGTTCAGAGTAACACCAGTAATCACAAGAGTGACAACGCTATCCACAATAATCACAATACTGATGATCATCGAGACGGCTAGTCCACAACACGGTTGTTGCAGGCGGCATGTCCACACGAAGGCTCCCACTCCAAGATAAGTTGTGTTTAGAGAGCCCGTTCATCAAATGCAGCAGGGATCAAGGTTGGACCGTCAATAGTGGTCTGCTTTCAATGGCAGCCAACCCTTTGATTTTAAAATGGCCGCGAACGAAACTGTGTCTAGAAGTTTGTATCAATGCCAATGCTATTCCCCACAGTTCCTTAGTATGTTTTTCTGTATTGGGCGTTAGGGTCGGTCCAGTTCGAAGTTGTGGGCTCAGTCTCTTTCTTGCCTCTATCGAACTACAGCCGCGATCCTTTTATTCTGCCCAAGATCTAAGCTCGCTATAAACTCCCAACCCAGAGCCCCCAAACTCTCGACCCGACGGCTTGAAGAGCCGAGAAGCGAGCTTAAAGAACTAAGCCTGGACACTAGGCCGCAGCACTGGCTGGAATACTCAGCACTATCATCTCCTTCTGCTCCCGGAAATGCTCCTCGTAGGACTTTACTCAAACAGGAGGCCTCAAACCGAAAAGGTGGAAAATGACATCGACATGCGCTGCGCCACGTTCACCATTTGGTCCGCGTCTGGTGCTGCCCCCGCCACGACAGTGGTCAGCTATGTGCAGGTGCCTGCAGTCTAGGGTTTACGAGTCCATTTAGTACATCAAACTCAGTACCTCGACTACCAGTCAGCCCCAAATGCAAAAATCGCAAGAGTTGGAGCCCCTTGATCAGCAGATGGAGCAGTAGGGTGAAGCGGGAAAGGATCGGATGCCAGGTGGCAGAGCAGCTGACGGCTACGCCGGGCCAGTCTATTCCTGGCCACCTTGCTGTAGTCGCACCTTCGCTCCATCTGGTGATCTTGTTTCTTGGGCCCCCAAAACCACGTATAGAAAACTCCCAGCGGCTCCTGAGCCGGGTTTTTTGTGTCATTTTAGAGTGTTGGCTAGGGCTTGGGGTGAGTCCTCCTTATGCAGGCCGCTCCATGCACTTGGTGTGGAGTTTCCAGCGGGTCTAGAGTCTAGTGGGCTCTTGCGGCTGCATTTTTCAGGACGTTTCAGGCTTATGCATCTGCTGTTCTGAATACTGCGACGATTGCATCGCCCGAAAGATCCTCTAGCTGTAATAGTGCGATCATGCTCTTCATATCCACAATTGTAGTCGCAATTGGGCCAAGAAGTCAGCCGTTTTCGTAGAAGTGTCATGGAAGACAGAAGGTCCTTGCAGGATTTCTGAAAGGGACACTGAAAGGGTGTATTCTGGACTTGAACGATCATAAATATTTTCCTTCGCGTTTCCTGGTATCATGATGCTACAGTAGCTCCTAGATTCCAGCACTGATAGCGGGACTGGCGATACCGAGCGAGCAACTTATGCCAGCACAGTCAAGGTGAATGGTCCAAACAAAGCTGCTGCAGCTGTCGTAGGGTGTAGAGTTTAGAGTTTAGGGTCTACTTGTGCCGGAGCAGCTAAATCTTGATCCCTAAATCCTAAACGCCAAACCGTAAGCCAACAGCCACGGATTCCAATGGTCGTGACAAGAAGAGACTGTGGCTGCCATGGCTGAAATTCGTAACACGCTTGATGAGAGCAGAAACCATCGTGCCATAGTGTTTGGGGTCCTCAAAAGGGGGAGTTCTGTAGGGGGGTCTATGGGGGTGCAGGGTTTAGGAAAGCACGCCACAGGTGGCCAGCTCAGTATTTGCCTTTCAGCGGCCCGACCCCCAAAACCTGAAAGCCAAAACTGGAACCCCAAGTCGTCAACCCTGGCAGCTCTCAACGAGGTGAAGAATCCGGGCGTGTCTGTCGCCTTCCTGAGCTAATATGGGTTCCTGTGGCAGCACAGGTATACAGGTCCGGTAAAGGAGCCGAGCCTTCTTTTCCAAAAGTCATAACGGCGATCTGTTTCACCCCTTTCCGTTCAGACAACTGTACGATCAACTAAAGCTTGTTTGTGTTCGGTAACGTCAGGGCGGAGCCCGTTCAAGGAGCACAGCGATGACAAACATCATCCCCTTAAGCCAGCTGAAACCCTAGGTCGTGCCTGTAAAGCTATCGGAGCTGTGATCTTCAAAGCGGGACTAAGCCACTTTCTCTCCGAATTTCCTGCGTTTCACGCCTACGAGATGGGTGTCCCGACGCGACAATCCTAGATACAGGTGCCCGGAGTGTGTCTCCTCGGGCTATTCCTCCGGTTTCCTGATTCCATGTATCGTAATTAAATAGAACTTAGTATAATATACCCAAAGACCCTCTTCTAGCTGGTGCGGACTCCAGAACCACCTGAAGGCCCTTCACACGGCCTAAATAACTCTGAGCTGCAAGCGGCCGTATGCGGCCACAGACTGACATCGACGCCGGCAATGGAACGGTACGATGGGCAACTGAGATAAGCAGGGATCCTCTCTGTGTTGTGTGACGATCTGTTGTATCTAATATAGGGGCCTCAATCATTATCCATATACTCTTCTGAGGGTTCCTCATTATGATTATAGCCTAATATACCCCAAAGCCCCATTGTAGGTATCAGGGCCCCTGTATTCGGCTTTAAACTGGGAGAGAGGAACCCTGATTTTGAGACTTGCCCACGTCTGTGTTTAAAGAAGCAGCTGCGAGGCTGGACATCTTGGATCAGAAAGCTCCATGTGTTTGCTGTTGTCTTGAGGCTTCCTGCCTAGTCGCACATCATGATTCGAGGGTGAAACGTAATAGTTTGGCCGGATCGGCCCCTGGACCTCAAAATTCCAAGGATCTGTGTTGCGTGTTTTCTTGCCCCTATGCTGTAGTTTCGATGGCTAGCTGTTTCACTCATCTCACTGCCGCTTTTTTTCAACCAGTGGGAATGTGCCAAGTCCAGGCTTCTTATGTGGATGTTCGTTTGACCACAAGCACGATACATCGTCTTGATGGCACATGCCCATGTGTTGAGTCAAAGCCAGCTGCCATGCCCTGTCCGCGATCAGCTGATGTACCTGCGCAGTGGTCATGATTAACTGAGTTTCCTAGACCCTGAAATCCAAGACAGCCCTGAAACCCAGAACCCTAAACAGACGTATCCTAGCTACATTGTATTGTAGTTCCTCTTCACGACTGATCGTGCTAACTCAGCTATTGGGTCGGGCTGCCTGGGCTAATGAGGGTGCTGAGATCACGAACCATGCCATTCAGGCTCGAAGTCAACACCCAGATCTGGAAAGCACGAAGAGGGAGAGAGCGCTTGAGGTTGCCTTCTCTTTTTGCCTGGTTTTGTAGATGCTCAGGCGTGGGTCGTGATGACGCCACTAGGATTTGACAGATTCTTCGCAAGAAACCACGAACTATGCTTGACATATGTATACAGTGAGCGAGACCAAAGAACGACTTCATAAGAACACTAATGCGCGGCTCTAGACGAGAATCCTACATGAACTAGCTAGACGCTGCGCACATGTCAGATGGGCCTATGACCCCCTTGTGAGAGTGGACTGCAGCCTTTGCCGAAGAGCTGCTGCAGCAGCTGGCGGTCTCACTACATGGGGGTTTCCGAAAATAGGGGACCCTAATATAGTGCCCTAAATAATAGGATCCCTATTATAAGGACCCCAAAATAAGGTACCCTAATTTTCTGAAACTCCCACATGGGAGCTTCCAGCAACAACTCGGGGATCTTAAACATGGGCGTGAAATGATGCAATAGTCAGGCGGGCTGGCTTAGCTTGGAGCACATCCTTGAGTATCTTGGTATCATGTTCAGGATCAATCGTCAATCTCACGTGTGACGTTTCGTGGCATTCAAGTCCCCAGTTAATAAGTTTCGTGTAATGTCGTCATTGGCACAGTGATATTTCAAGATCTTCGTTGGTCACGCGGTCTCGATTGTCCGTGCTGGCGGTTGAATCACACGATTAAAGCTGCTTGCCTTGTTAGTAATGTTTTATTCGTTACGCTGACTGACGAGGTTGTTGTTATTGCAAATACTCCGGACTACTGCCCTTCGAATTTCATTGTTTGCACTATTCGTATAAGGTCCTATCAGTGGAATCAGCTTTAGTTACCTTGTCTCTCCTCTCCTGACTTGATGGCACTGGGAATGCGGCATGTGTTGTCTACGACCTGCAGCAGCTCACATGATTACTCATTGTTCCACGTGCATCAAGCCCGAAGCATATATAAGACACAACAGATTTTAGTTGGACCCCTTCGGGCATTGCACAGTTGACGCTGATGGTCTAGTTTTGTGCTCAAGCTTTTGTCAATGCCGCTGACCCCGTACTAGCATTGCTGATGCAAGTTTTCGCTCAGTCTGAGGATGATTCATATCAAGTCGACTATTCAGCTGTGGCTTTCGCTGTTGCTGTGCTCGCATTTCGTCTTTGTCCGGTCGTTGTTTCGGCGTTCCTGTTGTCTCCCAGTGGTGGGCGTGATGGGATGTGTGGTGGCAGTGATGGTGGAGATGGAGTACTTGTCTTTACAGTCGTCACCACCATCATCTTCTTCATCAGAAGCATCATCACTGCACCGTCGTCATGTTCCATGACCAGAACTTGAGCGGTGTTAGCACCATCCCGTTGCTGGAAGCACCCACATCTTAGCGGTGCGGTGTGCAGAGGTCTCCCCATGTTAGCCAGAAAAAGATAGTGCATCGATGTCTCGAGTCTTCAAGTCGTGTAGGGCTGAATCTGGGATGACCTCAAAAAGATATGTGGGTAGTTGTCAAAATTATGGTCCCTTTTAAGTTACCCTAAATAATAGGTGCCGTATTATAATAAGGACCCAAAAAGGGACCATAATTTTGACAACCACCCATGTGTGCATCCTCAACTGAGGCCCAGAGGGAGGACTCCTCCCTCACTTGCGTCGAGACGACGACCGGACATTCCCCAATGCTTCTAGCGACTGTAGCATAGACTTCTCCAACAAGAGGTTACGCGGTCTGTGACAGTCTTGTCGAATGCTTTGTCGGCCATTGAAGTCGCAGAATCGTGTCGCTAACTGTTGGAGAAGTGCAGCCATTTCCTGGGTACTCTTTTGGTGCAGTTTTCTGCGATGCTCAAAACATTGCGTTGCGTGCAGCCTGTGAATTGGGCAACCGAGCCATGTGGGGGCCGTTCAACGAGTCACCCGGAAATGTGATCACTTTCTCCAGCAACAGTCGATGAATTTCAATCAACTACTTACCTCCGAACCTACGACATGAGCCGAAGTAGACAACAAGGAGTTGTCGAGTCAGATGTAGTCGATTTCATGATCAGCCAGGAAGCCCGATTCAACTAGAAACCCTAAACCCTAAACCCTAAACCCTAAACCCTAATGTAGTGAGTTTTTTGCACACTGCCGGACGGAAGCCACAGCCAAAGCCGAAGCGGCCGGAACAGGTCCAGCAGCACAAAGCTGAGCAGCTTCAGGCAGCTGCGGGCAGTCATGGAATGCTTCAGGGTCGAGCTTTACCCTAAACCCCTGAACCCTAAACCCTAAAACCCTAAAGCCCTGAACTCTGAACCCCTAAACTCCAAACCCTAAACCCTGAACCCTCAAGCCCTAAGCCGTTTCAGCCCTAAGTCCTGTAGAGATGAATCCAGGATGGGGAAGAGTACCGATATCGGCTGATGGAGATCAAGGGCACTGCCGCCCAGAAGCTAGAGGCACGGCTCTTTTCGCTGGATGTCTTCAGGATGTGTGTTGGGGGTGTTAGGGGTAGGGTTCGGGATGTTTGGGGTTTGGATTTTGCAGGGTTTTCCAGCTTTAGTGTTTTGGAGTTGGGTTCTTAGGATGTTAGGTTTAGTGGGTGGTGTTGCAGGTGCGTTGTCTAATAGGAGTCTTCTAGCCTCGGCTCCTTCAGTTTTTCTTCCATTATCGTTAGCAAAGATTATCAGTAGCGATGCTTTCAGTTGCTTTGAGTACTTTCAGTCTTTGTAGTGCAGTTCCTATTTTTCCGTCTCACGACGATTGTTCGTGCTATTTCCCACTGTCACAGAAACTACAAGAGGAACTGTCACCGGCACTACGAGTACCACAGCCACCACTGCTACTCTTCTGCTATTGTATTCGGTGCTGCTACTGTGGAGTTACCACCACACCACCACGCAAGAAGCCTTAGAATGACGCTCACAGCCCGTTGAACCTGGGCTACCCGCCTCAAACCCAGAGTGCCGCCTTCCTCCACAGGTGGTGCGGCAAGTCCACAGTACTCTGGAGTTCCGCGGAAGGGATGCAGGCAACTGTGTCTTCTGTACCTTAGACTGCAGGGTTATAGTAACCATATTTATTGTATATTATATACATGTGGTTCTATCAATTAGTCTATCCATCTACCTACATATCTATCTATCTACATATCTATCTATCTGTCTGTCTATCCATGTCTCTCTCTCTATATCTTTATATATATATATATATCTCTCTCTCTCTATCTTTACTATATACATATATATCGTTGTATATAGAATATCAAATATATATGTATATAGACAATATTAAAATTTGAGGTGTCTCCGCAGCCAAGCATCTCGATGGTCACAAAGCCCTGAAAGCCCAGATGATATGGCTTTGGTTTATATATATATATAGATATGTATTTAGAATGTAGTATAATGTTGCTGGTGGTGGTGCTGCTGTCCACCATTGGATTGTGTGATGAAGAGTTTCATGTGAAACGAGTTAAATCGTTCCCGCGGGTCTATCTGTTGCCATAGCAACACTCCATGCCTTCCTTGCTCACGAGTTGCTCCCTCCCCCATCCCTCACTCCGTCACCCCCCTAACTCCCTAACTCCCTAATTCCCCCACTCGCTCACTCCCTTAGTCACTCGCTCGCTCCTGCATTCTCTTATCGTGATTGTACTTGTGGTGTGCTGATTCTACGTACCTTTCTCGTTCCGATCGTGGCCGGAGTCGCCATAACCATTGTTACGGTTTTCAAAGTTGTTCTAATCATCTGTCATGGTACAAGTAACAGCGGCAATCGCAAAAGGCGCCAGTAACGACAATTCCCGGCGCTCCTCGAGCCTCCCAGCCCGGCGGGGGGAAAGGTCCTGCTGCCAACCCGGTCGCCGGAGGCCAGGAAAGTCTCACATGAAAAGGGATCCGTTGGGAGTATTTCGGTTTGGGGACTAGGGTTTAGGGTTAAGGGTTTAGGGTTTAGGGATCCGTTGGGAGTATTTCGGTTTGGGGATTAGGAACGATTACTACGACGATGATGGTCATGATGGTGACTGGCCTTCTCATGATTATTGGTTGTACAAGCTGCACTAGTAGCAGCAGTCGTCGTCTTCGTTGTTATCGTAGTAGCAGAAGAAGAAGAAGTAGAAGCAAACGTAAAAGCGACAGTAGAAGTAGAAGTAGAGAAAGAAGAAGCAGCAGCAGCAGGGGTAGTCGTTGTAGTAGTCGTGGTGGTGGTGGTAGTGGTATGGGATGTACTGTACTGCTACGACTGCTGCTGCTACTGATGCTACTCCTACTACGGCTACGACTACGACAACGATTACGACTCCGACGACGTACGGCGACGACGACAACGACGACGACTAATACTACTGCTGCTACTGCCACGACGACGACGACCACTACTGCGACGAGGACCACTACTACAAGGATTACCAGTACCACAACAGCAAGAACGATGCTTCCAAAGAACAGTAGCCGTGACATTGTTATCATTATCCTCCTGTAGTGCAGTATACCAAAAGAAGTTGGAATCCGGATTAAGGACCATTAGTGCTGGGATTCCCGCTACATTACTCTTCAGGGTTGAGGCTCCCTAAACCCTAAACCCTAAACCCTGAACCCTAAACCCTAAACCCTAAACCCCTGAACTTTTTAGCCTGAAGCTCTGGAGCCCTCCAGCACAAACTGCTCAACGTGAGGCTACCCGACTCCTGGTATGTCCGGTTTGGGCCTGGGCCTCGCAGGCCGGTGCCTCAGGGTTTGGGAGGGTTTAGGTTAGGGCCGCCAGGGTCGAAGGTTTCTGAAATTCAGGGCAGTGTCGGGGTCTAAGCTTCAGGGTTTGGGGTTTAGAGTTCAGGCTTGTTTGGTGTTGTTGCAGGGCGTTTGCGCAGTTTTGTGGCCGAGCTTGTGGGTACAGTTGGTGCTCATTCGCAACTTCGTTGACTCTTCAGTCCATATGTGTTTGTACATGCATAAACTTACGTACAAAGATATCATCGCTGGTAGACCATGGTAGTTGAGTTTGAAATTGGTGTTTCAATTTCCTGCTGGTTTTGTTGCGATCTTGCTTTGGGTGATGCTGGGTCGTGACCACTCCTTCCATCATCTTCGTCATGAGTCATAATGATCGTCGTCCACATAGTAGCCATCTTCAGCATCGTCACCCTCACCAGCACCAACACCGCCAGCCCCAGCGCCAGCAACACCGCCAGCGCCAGCGCCAGCGCCAGCAACAGCACCATCAACACCAGCATCATCTTCAACAACATCGCAATGTCTGACTCGTCTCCATCATAGTCATGTTCAGCATCGTCACCATCACCCTCATCACCACCACCATCATCATCATCATCATCATCATCATCATCATCAACATCATCATCATCGTCGTCGTCATCGTCATCATCATCATCATCATCATCATCATCATCGTCATCACCATCTTCATCTTCATCATCATCATCATCATCATCATCATCATAGCCATCATCAGCATCATCATCATCATCATCGTCATCATCGCCATCATCAACATCATCATCATCATCCTCATCATCAACATCAACATCATCACTACCACCATCTTCATCACCACCGTCATCATCACAAACAATGATCATCATCACCACGACCATCATCATGTTCATCATCTTCACCATGGTCATGACCACCACCATCACCATGATGATGATCATGATGATGATGATGATGATCGTCAGCATCACAATGGCTATGACCATGATCGTGACAATGATCATGACCATGATCATGGTGATGATGATGATGATGATGATGATGATCATCATCATCATTATCAGCAGCAGCAGCAGCAGCAGCAGCAGCAGCAGCAGCACCAACACCACTACCAGCATCAGCAGCAGCATCAGCATCAGCATCAGCATCAGCATCAGCATCAGCATCAGCATCAGCATCAGCATCAGCATCAGCATCAGCATCAGCATCAGCATCAGCATCATTATCGCCGGCATCAGCATCATCATCATCATCATCATCATGGTCAGCAGTCCTCGTCATTTTAGTCGTCATCGCCATCGTCATCGTCACCGTCGTCGTCATCATCTTCACCAACACCTCCACCACCATCATCATCATCATCA
>CAJNDV010031482.1:6028-18708 GCA_905221635.1 Symbiodinium sp. CCMP2456 | reverse complement strand
ACCCTAAACCCTAAACCTAAATAAAGCGTTCAATTGTTGCTATTCTCGCTAGCCCTGAAACCTAAACCGTTCTGTGCTCTCCTCAGGTTACTGATGCCTTGGCATAGCGGTTATAGGGTTTAGGATTTAGGGTTTAGAGAGGCCAACATCGCTTCATTGCGGAATATACCTCACATCTTGCGGGGCTTGTGATTTCAGGTTTATTCATATTCCTGAAGCAATATAAGGTCCCCAATAGTTACAATTACTCTCTTGGGGTTCCTTTATGAAGATTGTAGTATAGTATACACCGAAAACATAATCTAATGAGGTCCCTACACTAAGTGGTGTTGGGCTTTCAGGGCCCTTAACTGCCATACTTTTCCTATAATACCTCCTCAAAAAGAGAGGCATGCTGGATCCCTGGATAAAGCTGAAGCTCTTTAGGGTTTGGGTTTGGGGTTTAGGGTTTGGTCTAAGGTAGAACCCATGGGCCCCTAGTATGGGCCCTTAACCCTGGGACCCTAATATACCTACTTTTTTCCCCTATATATACCCTTAAGGGACCCTGGAAGGGCCCATGTTAGGGGCCCATGGGTTCAACCTTAGATTTAGGGTTTAGAGTGTAGGAAGCTAGCCTCCAAACCCAAACTGAGTCTGTGATTGCCGTGACTCGTACAGGCTCGGAACCTTATTTTGACATCGTACTCCCTAAACCATAAACCCTAAAACCCTACAGCCCTAAAGCCCTAAATCCTAACACCCTAAACCCAAACCCTAAAACCCTAAACCCTAAAACCCTACAGCCCTAAAGCCCTAAATCCTAAGACCCTAAACCCTAAACCGTGCGGCATCCGGGTGCCCTCCGAAGCGACACTCAATCATCCTGTTTCAGCCCGCCCTAAACCCCGAACCCTCAAAAAGAGGGCACCGGGAATTTCGACCTTAGACCAGTGCACCTGAACCCTCCCAAAACCCTAAACCTATGAGCCTTAGCTACCATGTACATAGAAGGAGCCTATGTCCTGTTTTTTTTGAATACCTCGGCCTTGTAAAGCCTTGAACCTATGACGCTCAGTGCCAGGGTTTAGGGTTTACCTTAAGAACCCAAAACCTACTTTTTTGTAGGGTCCCTATAACTCCCATATTGGGTTTATAATAAGAACCTACAAAAAAGTGGGTTTTGGGTTCTTAACATAGGGTACTTGACTATGACCCGTAATTTTGAGAGCCTCAGACATATCAGCTGCAGGCACCCACTCGCAGGCTCGACTTCCGCCCGGGCACCTGCGGGCACACGGACTTTTTGTCATAAGATGGGTAGGGTCGTTCAGGGTTCAGAGGGGCTTGAGGGGGCTTCGTGGGTTTAGGGTTTTGTATGGGCCGCTCTTGAAAGTAATATGGCAGCCTGCTTACTTGCCAATACAATTCCTTAGAATTCCTTAGCAAATCTGTGGTTTTGTACACCCACAGCCCCATTTTCATTCTTAAGGTAGGGTGGATGTTGGCCTACGCAAGGTTCGCAGGCCGGGGGCCGAGGCGAATTCCCAATACTAGTTTGGGTTCCTGATTATGATTAGTAGTATTCAGTAGAATATACCCCAACACCTATTCTAATCAGTAAGGCCCCTATAGCAGGGATGTGGGCATCATGAGGATCTTTTCCGTTTCCGAGAGTTTAGCGAGCTGGCTCGGAGTCCAGTCCCAGGTGTTTAGGAATCGGGAGTGCCCGTTTTAGGGTTCCTTTAGGGTTTAGTTTTGAGGGTTTAGGGTTCAGGGTTTAGGCTATGGGGCTCCGTCAGCTTAGGACTTAGGGCTTACTAGGGCTCCGGGTGTGGGGTTTGGTGTTTGGGGCTACATCCGCCCGCACTTGCAAGACACGCAAGGTTAATCAAGTCTCTACATGTGCACCGTCAGGGCAGCCTGATGGGCCTGATGTAGAAGCAACCCATGTTGGTGTTGCAGGGCAAGTCCTAAACCTCAAATCCTAAACCCAACCAGATCATCATTGGGTTTCAAATTCGACGATTCAAGGCTCAAGGCTCGTACAGCTTAATTAGGGTTCGGGTTTGAGTGACTTCTTTGAAGCTACAGTTGATTAAGACAAGTGCAAGTTGGATAACGAGAAGCTTTTTACAAAGAACCCCACAGACATGTTGCAAATCTCTGCAGCCCATCTTCAGGGCTTAGGTTGAAGATATAAGCAACATGTACTAGAATATGATCTAAGAAACTTCAAACAAGCTATAATATGCTAGAATATACAATAACCTACGAAAAGATACCACAAATAATATACTAAAGGCAAAATAATATAGACTAATATAATATCATATGCCATAATGTACTATAGTAAAGTCTAATAGTCTACTACAACATACTGCAACATACTATAAAGTACTTCCGACGTCGGATCGAGGTCGAGCCAGTGGCCTCTTCTGGCGCAGCAAGACGGCTCATCTGCGGAAGCAGGCGGGTTTAGGGTTTAGGGGTTTAGGGCATTTTGGGGCTTAGGGTTTAGGGCCTTTAAGCCCCGAAACCCAAACGATACTTATCCCCTAAGCTTTAACCTTAAACCCTCGTTCTAAAAATCCTGCACCCCATATCCCCAAAACAAAAAGGCGTTTAAGGCCTTTACACGTTGTGTCGTCTTGTGTTATCGGTCCATACTATGATTCAAGGTATACCTTAATTTAGGAGGTTTGGGGCATCCCGGCATGAAGTCTCCCATCGCTACATGGTTCGGGCCCGACGCCCGTGTGCACCCCACCGAAGCCTTCTGAATCTGAGCTTCCGCAACCCTAAACCCAAAACCCTAAACCCTAAACCCTGCTCCTGCTGCTGCAGGCACACAAAAGTATTATGTGCGTCCAATCTGCACTCCCCGCAAGCACTGAAGGCCCTAAACCTCCAGGTTGCGAAGTTGTTAGGGTTCAGGGTTTTTTTAGGGTTGAAGAAACAGCGCTGTAGCTGCCCCAGCCCTGCCGACCACCATTGTCGTGTCTCTTCCTATGGCGAAGGTTTAGCATCAGATTCCATGTAGCGCATCATCATCTCATGCAACAACAGCAGCGAGTCCGGTTCAACCCTGCATCCTATCCTTTAGGAACGATCGAAAAACTGCATTAGATCAGAGTCACAGTCCAACAAAAGCCATGCCAGAGCCTTCCGCGACTTTATGTAAAGCCTGGCAAATCCATGTCAATGTATGTGTGTGTGTGTGTGTGTCTTCATGTATGTATGTAGGTAGGTATGTAGGTATGGACTACTACATACATTGATTTACCCAGAAGGCATCCACCTATGCCGTCAGTACAATTATGCACGAAGGGCCCTCCAGCAAAGTCCCTAAACCTTAAACCCTAAACCCCAAACCCGAAACCCCCCAAACCCTCAAAGCTCTAAACCGCAAAGTCCAGGCCGTGAAGTCACTCTATGAGCGCTCGCTGACGCGGCAAATGGTCGTTGAGCGAGCTCGTCCCGTGCAGCCACAGCCCTGGCTATTTCAGAAACCTTACTTGTATGTATGTATGTATGTATGTATGTATGTATGTATGTATGTATGTATGTATGTATGTATGTATGTAGGTGTGTGTATGTGTGCATGTGTATAACATGTATGAAAATGTGTATACATATACGAGTATTAACATTCTTTCTGTGGTTGTTGATATTATCATTATGATTATGATTACTATTATTAGTAGTGTTCTCATTTTTGTTTCTATTCGTGCTATTCTTAGTTATTTTTGATTATACATATATATATATATATACATGTATATGTATGTCTGTATGTATATGTGTACATGTTCTTGTAAGCATAATGTTTTTCAGACCTTTGTGTAAGCTACCTACATATATCATGTACATGCACATGCCCAAAACTAGTCCGCATATCCTTTCGTTTCGAAGTCTTCGTACTAAAAACGGAATCCTAGGAACATGGCCACCCGTAATGTGGAATCTAAGTATAGAAACATGGGATATTTTGTTCCGGGGATCTTGTATGCAAGAATCAAACAAGACAACTGTGGCTGCCAGGTGGCTTAGCTAGTCCTCAACAGCCCTTGTAAGACCCTCTAAAGCCCTTGCGAAAAAACCCTGTAAAGTCTTTGTGAAACCCGAAAAAGCTCCCAGTGAAGTCAAAGCATTTCAGATTCAGTTTTCAGGTTTCAGGATTACAGTCAGTGCACAGGGCTTTATAAAGCTTTTCTTCACGGATCGTGCGAGCTACCGCTGATATGAAAGTGGTGGAACAGAGGGTTTCTCTCTTGCTCCTCGCAACGACTCTGTTCAGGGCCGCTGGAAGGGATGATAGCAGAGATCACGAGCATCAACAGAGCAGCGTCCATCGAAAGAAGCTTCAATCAGCAGAAGACTTAGCAGCTGAGTGAGTACACTTTAATTCTACTTTTTGGGACAGTCGTGGCTTATGAACTCAGCAACCAAGGAGGATGCCCAGCCATGGAGATGAAAACTTTATCAATTTTTTCTTAGGGGTTTAGGGTCTAGGGTTTCGGGTTTAGGGTTTAGGGGTGTAGGGTTTATGGTTTAGGGTTTTGGGGCTGATTCACGGGTTTAGGGCAGAGGTTGATTATAGGCCACGACATCAATAGTTTTTTTTTTCCTGACGTGATCACGCTGGCCTTAAGGTGGCGCCGCAAGAAGCGGCGTTTGCGCGAGGAGGTGCTCACGAATACGGATCCCCAGTGGCTGTAGATTTGAAGGGTTTGGGCTTCGGTTTGGGATCTCAGGTTTTTGATCTTTTTGTAGCTGTGAGGACCTGGCCCTAAACCCCGCACCCGAAATCATCAACCCCGACCATCCTAAACCCCAAATCCGAAACCCCAAACCCTCAACTCAACATTATTAAACCCTAAACCCTAAACCCTGAACCCTAAGCCCTAAATCGTCCCTTGTGAGGCAACTCATGGCTTTGAGCGCAGACTGTCGCATGATCCATTTAGACCCGAAGCCTCTTAGGCTAAGACCGTAGCACCTAAGAACCTAGTGGTTTAGGGTTTAGGGTTTAGGGTTTAGGGGGCTAAGAACGTAGCACCTAAGAACCTAGTGGTTTAGGGTTTAGGGTTTGAACACGAAACCCCAAGCCTTGACCCTAAGCCTAAACCCTCAACTTACGCCTGCATGAGAAGGATGAATTCCTGTCGTCTTGGTGCATGTCAGAACTCCGAGCAAGACGAGTATGCGCGGCTTGAGGGTATTTGGGTTTACGGGTTCCGGTATTCTGTGATACACCCTGAAACCCAAATCGCTTAACCCCTTGTCTTGGTGACAATTTGGACCAAGTACTTCACGGCAGGGCTTGTGGAAAGGCGAGCCTGCATCTACACGCAGGCGACAAGACACAAACACAAACAACACATAGATAGATAGATAGATAGATAGATAGATAGATAGATAGATAGATAGATAGACAGATAGATAGATAGATAGATCAACAGATGGATACATGGATAGACAGCTAGCTAGCTAGGTAGGTGGCTAGGTAGGTAGGTCGGTAGGTAGATCGATAAAACCGATAGACCGGAAGGTGGATAGATTGAAAGACAGATAGGTTGATAGTGGTCGACAGAGATACATAGTTTCATATATGTATGTATGTATGTATGTATGTATGTATGTATGTATGTATGTATGTATGTATGTATACATGAATACGGCCCAAACCCCATGCACGAGCGAGACAGCGAGAGCCAGCAAGCAAAAGAGAGTGTGAGAGAGTGTGAGAGAGAGAGTCAGGTTGTTGCCATTGAGGATGTTTCGGCAGATTGAAGCACATTCTCGTCTGTGGGGATGTTGAAGCTTCCTGAAGCCCGGATCCCTCAACCCCAAAGCCAAAATCCCGAAACCCTCAGTCAACTCTGGCATACCCTGCATTTCAAGTACGTAGTCCACAAGCCCCGAAAACTGTCGAGGGCTCGCCCATGGAGCACATCCCTACAGCCCGGCGTATGTCGCGGCGGGAGTCGGCACCCAAGGCTCGCTCTTCTTGGGCCGATCACTGCTGGAGGCTTTAATGCCTTTGATGTATAGTGCTTGTTTGGGGCGTTTAGGGTTCAGGCTTCTGCGTGAGAACCCATGTTGGGTAGAATGTTCCATGCGCGAATACGAGTCGCCATGCTAGCGAAGTGTCAATAGACCTGCAAGCTGTAGATGCATCCCCTAAACTCGCAACCCATAATTGAAATTCGACTCGAAACGTCTTGTCTTGGGATAAATCGCCATCCAGTGCTCCGGGTTTTTCAGGCCCTAAACCCTGATTAGCGACCCAAGGGATCAGGATGAGGGCCTCCACTCACTCGAAGGGTCTTGAGCCTCGTGAAACTCGCATCCTTGACTCTGTTGGCTAGGTTCAGGGTTCAGGGTGTTAGGGTTTAGGGTTTAGGGTTTTAGGGTTCAGGGTTGAGGGTGTTAGGGTTTAGGGTACATCGGCACTCTTGGGAAAGCTAGCGAGGGTGCCATGGGTCAAAGGAGAAGCTGGGATTTCCTGTGTGTTGCAGATCTCATTGGCGGCTGCGATGCAGAGCACTTCCCCAGTGGCGAAGAAGGAGGCGACGGATTACGACAGTATGAGCAGTTGTTACATTTCGGCTTCGTGTTGGCACTGTAGAGTGTGACCCTGTTTATTGGGTAGATCACCCCCGTTTGCCCGCTTTCTCGGTCGCTCAGGTCTGCATCGTGCCTTGTCCTTGCTGGCAACCCATCCGTTGGCATGCCCAAACCATGACAACGTCCATGCTACCAACCCATCCATTGGCAAGTTCATCCATGCCCAAACCATGATAACGTACCGATCCATCAATTGGCCCGTGCATCCATGGCCAAACGATGAGAACGTGCCAATCCACCCATTGGCCAGTGCATCCCTGCCCAAACCAGGATAACATCCATGCTACCAACCCATCCATTGGCCAGTGCATTCATGAGCACACCATTTCTCAACAAATGTTTCCGCGCAGAAGCCTCGTTTGTTTTTTAAACTTGTTGCTGCGCATATCATCATAACAGTAGCGCCATGTTGAACAATGCTAACTTGCGAAAGTGTCGACCCTGACATGCTTTTCAACATTGCTCGAAGCAAGGATGCAAGAACACATTTGGGTGGTTGTCAAAATTATGGTCCCTTTTTGGGTCCTTATTATAATACGGCACCTATTATTTAGGGTACCCCAAAAGGGACCAGAATTTTCACAACTACCCATTTAGGAGAACCTGTCCTTAAGCCTCCATCCCGTCCTGCCGCTCCACTTCCCTGAAAGTTGGCCGCGCAGAAACATCGAGTTTTTTGTTTTTTGCTCCGCAAATCATCACAACGGGGACGCCATGTTCAACAGTGCCAACATGGGAAAGTAAGGGCCCTGCCATGCTTTTCGCACTCTGTTCGAAGACAAACTGGGGCAAATGACGATGATCCACCTTATGTATTGAGATTACCCATGCCGTCTGGGACGGGTTGCCAGCGAGCCCAATTCCCATTCATCCAGCAATATAGGTTTTCAATCATAACAAGCAGCCCTACATACTTCAAGAGAAAATCCTTAATTTGGGGTATTGGGATCTTTGGGAAAACAAGCTAGCAAAAGAGCGTTCTTGTGCAGTCGTCAGTTGTGAGGGTTTGATGATGTTTGATGTAGCAAGAGCTTGGGCGGTGAACGGCACTCGGCTTTCTGAATTCAGAGTTGTCATTATTATTATTACTACGACTACTACAACTATTGTTGTTGTTATTGTCAGTGTTCGTCTTAGTTTTCCTTGTCGTTTTATTACTCTTCTTATGTTCGTCATCATTGTTTTGTTTTTGTTTATCAGTCTTGTTCTTAAAACTATTGTTTGACGCTTAAACTCCTGTTATTAGAACAACAACTATTATTATGATTATTATTATGAATTTTAGAAACTTGTTGTTCTATTACTATTACTACTGCTAGTACTAGCATCATTCTTAGTCTTATAATATTTGTTATGTTTCTTGTTCTTCGCATTTTCATGTGACGATAAGTACTATGGTGATTAGTACTGATACCAATGCTTCTTGGTGTTGCCCTTTTCATAATGCTACTGCTACCACGAATACGGTGATTATTGTGCGCCAAGAGCTTGCGAGGCCTAAACCCTTGCCGCCAAAGCGCAGAGGCCTCGCCACCCCGAACCTGTGTCCAGGACATGCTGAAGCATCTCCACATTGGCCGTGAGGTACAGGTGCTACCGCTCAGAGTGCAGGGTCACAAGTGACAAATAGAACCTAGGAACCTGATTCAGAAACCCTGGCCGTCTAACCCCAAAACATATCAGGATTCCTATCAAGAACCCTAGCAAGGCCCATGGCCCACGGTTTCTTCATCAGGTGCCCGACATTAGTGACCTCTAATTTCTAATAAATGCCGACTCCGTGAGACCCCCTGCTGCGATATTCGGTTTGATGTTGCCCAGTAACAGTAACCAAAGGCTTTCAACTGCGGTTTTCGTCGTGCCCTTGAAAGGTTTGCGGAAGCTTGTACCGTCGAAGGTGATGCTATGGTTAAGTCTCCATAAACCCGAGCTACACGCTAGCTAAACCATAAACCCAAACTCTAGCCGAAACCCTGACCAAGCCACTAAAGGACTTACATATGGGTGGTTGTCAAAATTAGGGTCCCTTTTGGGGTACCCTAAATAATAGGTGCCGTATTATATTAGGGACCCAAAAAGGGACCCTAATTTTGACAACCACCTATATAGCTATATCACCTGTACCACGGCCCGTCAGCCTTCAGAAATCCAAACGAGAGACGCCCAAAGATCTTGAGTTAAGGTTTAGGGTTTAGGGTTTAGGGTTTAGGGTTTAGGGCTTTTGGTTTGTACTTGGGTGGTTATGGTTTAGGGCTTGGGGTTTGTACTTCGGTAATTATGGTTAAGGGTTTGGGGTTCTAGCTTTGGTTGTTAGAGTCTAGGGTTTGGGATTTATGCATTGGTGATTAGGGCTCAAGGTTTGGGGTTTACGTCGAGTAGTCGATTCTGAATCTGAGGCTTCGGCTGCGGTGCGCCTGCCATCCTGTGTTGCCTCATGTTATGACAGGCCCGTAGTACCAGGGAGACCCCTTAAAGGGGACCCTTCTTGACCCTCCTCATGGCTCTCTTAAAGGAAAAAGGGTCTGTATCCCCAAGGGTCCGCCTAATCCTAACTCCTAACCCTAAACCCTAAACCCTAAACCCTGAACCTAACTTTCAACAACTACCGAAGCAGCAGTTGGACCTAAAGCCGAAGCTTTAAGCACGTTCGAAGCCACGATGTGAACCCCGGGACCCCAGAACGCATCAACCCGAAACCCTCAACCTTACACCATAATATAGGCGCTTACATAATTACCAATACTATTTCGGGCTCCTTGTTATAGTTTTAGTACACTATACCCCAAAGCCCTATTCTACTTGTTAAGGCCCCTATAGTACGAAAACTTGAATAATTTTTTAAGTGAGATAGTTAGGAAAACAAACCTCAAGCCCCAACACTCAATCCTAAACCCTAAACCCCCAAGAGGTCATCCACGCTCGACAGCCGCAGACAACGCCGGCGATGCCGCAGTCTGCTCGGCTGCCGGCCGGGATCGGGGTTTGGGGTTTAGTACTGAGGAGTTTGTCGAAGCCTGAAGAAGGACCAATACAATTCCGCAGGGTTCCTTATTATAGTTAGTGTCTAAGACCCTGAACCCTGAACCCTAAACCCTAAACCCTAAACCCTAAACCCTAAACCCTAAACCCTAAACCCTAAACCCTACACCCTAAACCCTAAACCCAAACCCGGTGCTAACTTTATCAAGTGGAAAATCTATGGTACAGGGTTTTCTGCTTCAGTGGGAAGGTCATAGTGGCACTTCCGCCAGCAACACCAGCAGCACTTCAAAAGGCAATAACAGCAGACATCAGCGGTAAGCGTAATAAACAGAACTGAAAGTGTAGTAGCACCGAAATGATAAGACACACTCACAGAGAAATCATGTTAGTCGTAGTACCAGCAGTAGCCGCACTACTTCTAATCGTGTCCAGAATGATGGCATCCGTTCTTGCTGTTTTCGTAGCAGTCTTTGTCCTGTTTCAAGCACAGACCCCAAATAGGTTTAAACATCTTCTTCTGCTACCTCTTTGTGGTCCCTATAGAACCGTACCGCAAGATACCGCAAGACCCTATCCTGATCATCCCCCCTCCCCCAAAAAAAAGGAATCCAAAGCCCCGCGTACACCGTGCATCGTAAACAGCCAAAGCCGAGCCAGGCGCGCATGCAGATCCAACTCCAGGCATCTCCGGATCTCGGGTCGGCTCTTGTCGGTACAGAGTTTAAGAGTTTAGGGTTTAAGGGTNNAGGGTTTAGGGTTTAGGGATGGGATGCCGTTGTGGCATAGCCAAGATCGCACGCCGCAGCCGCTCAGAATGACCCTGACTAGCATTTGTGTAGGCGGTTTGGTGATTGCAGGTGTTTTTTTTGAGAGCCTTGAGCTACACCCCGGTTCTCATGATACCCTAAACCTTTCCAAACCCTAAACCCCAAACCCTAAACCCTCATGATTGCCGTCCCCAACCCTGAACATTCAAGCCTTGAGCCCCGAACCCTGATCCCCAAAATGACAAAGAGCAGGCGCCTATCCGCCGCCGCTCATCTTCGCCGTCCAAGGACACTATGCCTTCAGACCTTATGTATAGGACTTGGGGTTTAGGGGTTTAGGGTTTAGGGTTTGGGGTTTAGGTCGAGGACTAAGGGCATAGAGGTTTATCGGTGTTGCCGGCTTGGGGTTTGGATTCTGTTCCAGACGTCCATAAATTCTGAACAGCCGACCTTTTCTGCCAGATCCTGTGCCCGAGAAGCCCCCATCCCAACAACACATGTTTCAGCATGTTTGGGAAGGTGTTGCGGACGTCCTTGCAGTGGCTGTTGCTGTTGTGTTAGTCTTTATGTTGTGTGTCTGCTGTGGCGCCTCAGGGGGGCGGGGTTGAAGGGGGGGAGGGCGGAGGGCGGGGTAAAGCAGGGGTGGGGATGGGGAGCGTAGGCCGAAAGCTAGAGTCTGGAAGGGATGGTTGACGGGTGAAGGGGAGGGTGCAAGTGCGGGGCAGGGAAGAAAGCATATAAGCCCAATTAGCCCCACACCCTGAAGGTGGAGCAGGAGGAGGAGAAGGAGGAGGAGGAGGAGCCAAAGAAGACGGAGGATCAGGAAGAGCCTCAGAGATATCGCCGCGACGCATGCAAACATGCCCTTGCCACAATACAGGGCTCTGCGCCTTCACCACAACAGCAAAGAGTGCCTGAAAAGGCAAGTCTTCCAGGCGCGCCAGGAGGCGCAGAACTGGCCCTGATCCGGTTCTAAGCCCGCGACACGACCAACAACGCCTTTTGACGTGCCCTGGGCCCTACTTAAAGGATCATGGGACTTAGTAAGTAGGGTTATAACTAAGGTAACTATACTTATAACCCCAATTAGGGACTCATAACCTTACTTACTAAGTCCCATGATCCCCCAATTACGTCGATTACTAAGACCCGTGTATTACCCCTTTGGGCTTTAGTTCTCCGTTGATGCGCCCCTAAACCCTAAACCCTAAACCCTAAACCCTAAACCCTAAAGGTCAAACCCAAAGCTCTTGAACCTGGCAACCTCAAACTTGAAAGTCTGGTAGTTAGGATTTGGGGTTTAGGGTTTAGGGCTTCGGGCCCAGGGTTTGGTTTTTTTAGAGTTTAGGGCTTAGGGTTTAGGGCCTAGAGTATGGCATTTTTTCGAGTTTAGGGTTTAAGGTTTGGGCTTAGGGTTTAGGGCTTAGGGCCTAGAGCATGGCAGTTTTTCGAGTTTTGGGTTTAAGGTTTGGGCTTAGGGTTTAGGGCTTAGGGCCTAGAGCATGGCATTTTTAGAGTTTAGGGTTTAAGGTTTGGGCTTAGGGTTTTAGGGCTTGGGGCCTAGGGTTTGGAGTTTTTAGAGCTTAGGGTTTAGGGTTCAAGAGAGGGCCGCAGCCACGACCAGCCAGAAGAAGATGCCTAAGAACTGGAAAGCAGCGTAAGAAGAGCACCAGAGAACTAGAACCGCAAACCCGCAACCCCAACATTTTCAACCATCCACCCGCATATGACCGGCCCTAAACCCTAAACCCTAAACCCTAGACCCTAAACCCTAAACCCTGAACCTCTGGCTCTGAGACCTGACAGCTATGATAGGGATCCATCCCCCCATTCCCGAATAAGGTTTAGGGTTTAGGGTTAAGAACCATGGGTTTAGGGTTTAGGGTTAAGAACCAAGGAGTCCATCCTAAACCCAGACGGCCCTAAACCCTACAGCCTAAGCCCTGACCACACACACCAACAAACGTCATGGAAGAAGAGGAACTACGCAGTCATGACAGTAAGAACAGTAACAATTATGGTAACAAGCATGGTCATCATAACAGTCATAGTAACAACAATAATGCTAATCCTAAAAATGTTGTAATAATCATAGTAATAATAAGAATAAGACTAAAAAATAGCGTACCCTAAACCCTAAACCCCAAACCTTAAACCCTAAACCCTAAACCCTAAACCCAAAGTAAGGATAAGAGCCAGTGGGAAGACGAGGAGCCCCTGCCCGAGCCCAAGTTCCGCGCTCCGCCGCCGGGTTGGGCGAAGCGAGGCCGGGCCCGGCTTTCGAGGATTATGAGGTTTTGGGGGTTTTGGGGGTTTTGG
>CAJNDV010031481.1:39916-48104 GCA_905221635.1 Symbiodinium sp. CCMP2456 | reverse complement strand
CCGAGGACAAAAAACCAACCATCAGCAAAACCCCTTGCTATCAAACTCCATTTGCCATACCCCCTTAGGGGGGTCCCCCTAAATCATAATTCATTTGGGGTTTGCACCAGGGTTCGTGGAACCTACGGCTTTACAAGGCTTGTTACACATGTTTAGTTGTTCTTCTGGGGTTTGAAGCAAAGGTCTTGCTCATAGAGCCGTGTAAGGTTCTTAAACGATTTTTGCTTTTGGGTTTATGCGTATCTGTAGAGTTAGTTGGTTTGGGGCATGCTACAGTATACACAAGGACGCCTCTACCCAGGGACTCCAATATCCCTTAATGAAGGAATATACCTTAAATCATACTAGGGATCCTACTATAATTTAGGGTATATTCCTTAATTAAGGGATATTGGAGTCCCTGGGAAGACATAGAGACATATACAGGGGGCATTATTCTGGAGTTGTTGGGATTTAGGGTTTGAGGGTTGGACGGCCTAAAGCCGAGACCCTTATAAAGATCCCAAACCCTAAAGATCCTAAGCCGTAGAGATCCTAAATCCTAAAGATCCTAAACCCTCAAGATCCAAACCTTAAAGCTCCTAAACCCTAAAGGAAGTCTTTGAGGTTCTATGGCTTCAAGCTTTGAGTTTCCAGGCGCTCTCGGTTTGGAGATTGACGGTACGGGTGCGACACCCCATGATGATGAAGATTGTGATGGTGGTCATGACAATGTTCCCCTAAACCCTAAACCCTGAACCCTGAACCCTAAACCCTAAACCCTAATCCCTGAACCCTAAACCCTAAACCCTAAACCCTAAACCCTAAGTTACTCGAGGGTTGGCGCTTCCTGAGACCGATCCCCTCTTGGGCCCTCAAGGCATCAGCGCGCTGTGGGAACCCCAGCCCAAAAGCCCAAAAGCCCAAACCCTAAACCCTAACTAGGGGTTTAGGGTTTAGGGTTTAGGGTTGCAGTAAAGGAGACCTACCCTCTGGGGACTTCCTGTGAGATGGGAAAAAGGTGCTCAAAAAAACCTAAACTTGGCCGTAACTGTGTGTATGGTGTTCTTATGTGGTGTGGTACTGACCTGCCTGAGCGAGTGGAACCATCTAGAACCTGGGAGCACATGTGAGTTGCTGTAGTAACGGAGGGTACTCTAGGGGCCTGAATAAGGAGCCTCCAAAACCCTATTCTAGTTATTAAGGCCCCTACATTAGGTGCTGTTTGGTGGAGATGCCCTTTGCTGTTTGGTGGAGATGCCCTTTGCTTGTGGTTTGGTGTGTTCCCATCCCTCAACCAGCTTGGTAGTCTGGAGGCGTAGGGCTAACAGACACGAGGGCATTAAAAGAAGCAAAAACGCGTGGCCGTAAACCTGAACCCTAAACTAAACCCTAAACCCTAACCCTAAGGCCCCGGAAATGGAAGCGGCCGTCAATCTCGCTATGTTTGGATCGGAAACTTTCGTCACACCAAACCGTATGAATCGTCATCAGACGCTACAAACAAAGCCCTTACCCAAAGCCCTAAAACAGGCTAACCCTAAACCCTAAACCCTAAACCCTAAACCCTAAACCCTAAACCCTAAACCCTATCAGACACTTCAAGCCTTCTATGAGCCCTATGGCGGCCGCATGATGAGGGAGCCCCACAGTGCACAGCTAGCCCCTAAACCCTAAAGCCTAAGCCCCTGAACCCTAAACTGTAAACCCCAAACCCCAAACCCCAAACCCCAAACCCTAAACCCTAAAACCCTAAACCCTAAACCCCAAACCCTAAACCCTAAACCCTAGACCCCTAACCCCTAAACCCTAAACCCCAAACCCCAAAACCCTAAACCCTAAACCCCAGCCCTGGCCTGCAAAGGAGGAGTTCCGAACCGCCTTGAGGCCAGTGCAGTTTGGGATTATCAGGTCCTCTAAAATTGTATATACCTTAAACTACCAGGGTTTAGGGTTTAGGGTTTAGGGTTGCTCAGGTCCTCTAGGAGTTTATACAGTGTTTTTTTCGGGTTTTAATAGGAGCTTAATGGGTCTGATATGTTTAGGATTTAGGGTTTGGGGTTTAGGGGTTCTAGTTTGGGATTATCAGGCTCTCAAGGAATTTATATACCTTAAACTACCAACCTTCTTTTTGTAGGTTCTTATTATAAACCCTAATGTGGAGTTTATAGGGACCCTGCCAAAAAGTAGGTTTTGGTAGGTTAGGGTAGTGTTTTGTTTATCGGGTTTCTATAGGAGCTGAATGGGTCTTATGTGTTTAGGATTTAGGGTTTAGAGTTTAGGTTTAGGGTGAGTTTGTGGGATCTTGTCGGGGTTGATTCGACCAACCAGTTCCTGGGTGTTTTGTAGGAGTGATCTGTCATTCTTCCCCAAGCGGTTCACAAAACGGTTTACTGTAGCTGCAGCAGGTCATGCTAATTTGGAATGGAATGTCGAAGTATCCCGCTGTGAGTGGGTAGTCAATGCCGGAGCTTTCGATGCAAGAAGCATTCGTAGGACTCTAAATTAAATTTGCAAGTTCCAAACCCTAAACCCCACATAAACCCTAAACCTTAAGCCTTAAAGCCCTACACCCCAAAGCCAAAGCCCTACACCCCAAACCCAAAGCCCTACACCCCAAACCCTAAACCCTAAACCCTAAACCTGAAGCCTTAAAGCCCTACACCCCAAACCCAAAGCCCTACGGCCCAAACCCTAAACCCTAAACCCTAAACCCTAAACCTTAAGCCTTAAAGCCGTACACCCCAAGCCCAAAGCCCTACGGCCCAAACCCTAGACCCGAGAGTCTGAGACACCACACAACTTTTGAAGCCCTTCGCGGGACAGGAGGATGAATCCAGAAATTTCGGCTTGGGCCTGAGGTATTGGCAGAAGGTTTGGCGTGCAAGCTCAGGAGAAGTGACACTTTCAGAAAAGAGAGGTTAGGGCTCGGTTTGGGTGTAGATGCTTGGGGTTTACGGCATTTCGGGAACCCTAAAGACCTAGCAGGATCCTCTTTTTATCTAGATTTATGGCTTATAACACCCCGAAGTAAGGCGATATATAGGCCTGAGTACTTCGCCATACGATTGCTCAATGTTCCTTATTCTCAGTATAGCATCATATCGCCCGGAGCCCTATTCAAAGTATTAAGCCCCCCTCCCCGTATTGGGTCTTTCTGAAGCTCCCACCAGGAGTTTAAAGCCGCGGGAATCTTAACGGCTCCTTCAAACGAATCCTTCACAGCAAGTCCGCAAGGGAATCCGTTAAAGGAGCCCTTGAGGGAGCGTGCCCAAAAAGAACGCTTACGGGAACCCTCACAAGGAGCACTTCAGGGAACCTTCAAAGGAACCCTTAAAGCAACCCTATAGATCCCGCAAAGCCCAAAGGCTCCATGTACCCATATAGCATATACTTTGGCCCCAAAGTGCCTATATAGGGACTACTGTATAAGGCCGATGTAAATGCCTAAACCCTAAACCCTAAACCCATTATATACTATAACATGATTACATGGACCCTTAAAGAAAGCATCCCCTTACAGCTCCATGATCTGGTCTCAGGGTGCAGGGGAAGGGCTTGACGGTGGATGTCTCCCGGAAAGGGTAGTAGAACACTGTATCACTACTGTTGTCAGTATCATTACTTGTTATTACTTTTGCAAACAATAATATTCCAGTATAATGTTATGTCATTATGTCTTTTAATATATAAACATAGGCTGATAGGCCGAATCTGCAAGAACAATCTGTATGCGGGTCGTCTGAGGAGTCAACCTGCGGCCGGCTCTTTCGTGCAGCCGACGTGTTCTGGCGAAAGGATCGAACTTTTCGAGTATTCCTTCATGGAAGAGTGACCTAGTTTTTGTTCACGTAGTTTTTTCGAAATCGAAAGGACCCGAAGTTAGGGAATCGTCCATGTCCGACACGCAAAAGCTGTAAGTTTTCTGAGCCCTAGCTGCTCCGGCCGAGTCGATTGTTGCGATGGTGCTACGGTTGAATTTAAGGTGTTGCGGGTTTAGGGTTTAGTGTTTTGGTTCCTGTAGCATATAATGGGCCCCAAAACCCTATTCCCGAAACTCTAGAGACCGAAAGGGTTGCGGGTTGTGGGTTTAGGGTTTTAGGGCTTATAGTTTATAGGGCTTTGGGACCCCGAGGCCGAAGCCCTAGCAGTTGAAGCTGTAAAGGCCTAGCACCCGAAGCCTTACTGCAGACCCCTCATCAATACACCCCGCATATCCAAAGGGATTACAGTAGATGACCTGGGAAGCGAGAAGGACAGAAGGACAGAGAGAGAGCGAGAGGCCAAAATCCCGAGAAAGACCCTAAACCTCTGACCCGAAGCCCCAAACCAAAGCACTCCAAAGTCACCAGTTTGTGTGGCAACCTATGTTCTTTTGAAGAGCGATAAAGCAACTCCGCGCCCAGATGAACTTGGATTCCTTCGTTGATGCCAGCGAGTTCTCCAACTTCTTGAAGCTAGGTAGCGCTTGGCTGTTGTCGGACTGGCAGAACCCTAAACCCTAAACCCTAAACCCTAAACCCTAAACCCTAAACCCTAAACCCTAAACCACCTATATGCCTTGCTGTGCAGCTTTCAAGGCTGGGAGGTTCCTTCCTTTTCTTGTATTTGGGCTTGGGCAGGGAATCAGGCGAGCGAAAGTCCCACTGCACCCTCAAAAAACAACTTTAAACCCTAAACCCTAAACCCTAAACCCTAAACCCTAAAACCCTAAACCCTAAAAAAACCCTTGAGCTTTGCGTTTCTTGCTATTCGTCTTCGAGTCCTGGAGGGTTACTGACACAGGATCCCCAGAGACTCCAATATCCCTTAATTAAGGAATACACCTGAAATCATATTAAGGATCCTACTATATTTTAAGGCATATTCCTTAATTGAGGGATATTGGGGTCTCTGGGTCCCTACTATACTTAAGGAATATGCCACAGTCAAAAGTGTCGAGGACTAGCCTCGGTTTCGGGCTTTCAACCATTTCTCCCTATCAGCACATGGCGCACTTAGTTTCCGGAATTACACAAGCGTTGAAGGGTTTTGCATGCATTTTTTTGTTCTGTAACGTGCTTTGCTTTTTGTTGGTGCAAGTCTTCGCAATGCATTGTTGACGCCAGAATCCCATTCCATGGATCCTTCATAAGGTTTAAGGAACCCTAGATCACAGAACACTGAGCCCTGCAAAGCCCTTTGAAATGCTTGTCTTGTGAGTTTGGACGGCTCGTGAATGAAGGACCTCAAACCGCAAACCCCGAACTCTAAACCCTGAGCCCTAAACCCTGAACCTCGTGGTCGCAATGGTCAGACTGGACGGCTGAGGACCAGGGGGACACGGACACGACCTCCACATGGACGTGGCTAAGTTGGCAAGGTTCCTCTGCGACTCCTACATCTTCATGGATGGGCAACCCCTCGTCTACTACCTCTACAAGGCCGCCTTCGTATGTCTCTGAGGAAGATGGGGTGACTTCCAACCCATCGTCTGCCTCCTCTACAAGACCGTCCCCGTCCGTCTCTGTGGAAGATGGGGTGACTTTCACTGGGTGGTTGTCTTGGTCTGCGAGTTCCTCCATTACGACGTCTTCCACTACAGTGATACCAAATGCGGGGCTCTTTCCGGTTGTACGTGAGATAGTGCCACATGAAGAAGGAGATGAAGATGAGGACGACCTGCTGCACCTCATGCAGCTCACAGGCGCGGAAAGGCAGAGTTTGGAGGAGCAGGGTGTACCACAATCGCAGATTCAAAGGATTGAGAACCTGCTCTCCCAAATCCACACTCACCAAGAAGGTGGTACGGGGCCTGAGGCGCGCTGGGCCCTTGCGCGGCTCATCAGACGTATGGAAGATGGACTGGAATCAGTGGAGGCGGCCATCGTGATCATGGCGCGGCGCCTTCGCATCCAAGGTTACCTTCCTATCGTTAGGATCCCACGTACTGAAACACAAAGGTGGAATTTCTTTAGCTGGGTGAGCCAATTCGCCACAATGACCACACGCATTGTGGAGCATCACATGGCTACGCCCCTACGTGGCAGTGAGACACAGGACTCGCCGCAACCGCTGAGGAGCAGTACATCAAGTGTTATGGGATCTCGAGAGCTGGAAGAGACCACGGAGGAGAGGGCGTCTTCTTCCTCAGGTAGACCACAGCCTTCCACATCGAGGAGACGTGGTCGCAGCCGGAGCAGAAGTCCTAGGCTGTCGCCGCATACTGGTAACACGTCCACCGGTGTTGACCTTCCGCCGGGTGAACCGGTGAATGCCAGCCAACTGCCAGGTATATGGAGAGACCCGCCGCTGGTAGACCTCCGTGCGGACGAGTCCCTGTTCGGTGGCGCCAGCGGTTCCGGACCGAGTATGCCGTTCTCTTCGAGTATGCCGTTCTCTTCGTCGACCAGTACCACAACGTTGGAACAGTGCGTTTCGGCGACAGCGTGCCCGACGGCTACCGCGGGAAGCCCCTTGTTGGGGAGTGAGGCAGACGCTTTCTGTGGAGTGACTACTTCGTCTTGGTTCATGTCTGTCCCTCTACATGGCTGCATCGAACTTGGTCAATCTGGGCAAGAAACAACGGGGGGTGTGAAATGGCACATTCGCTCCTACAGGTGGGTCTGATCACCATGGATGCCATGACAGGGCCCTCTCCCGTCTGCACCTTGACGACAACTACGACCTTCCCTGGGGTGAACTGTGTCGCTATGTCTTCGACCACTACCACGACGTCACGGGTACCTTCCACGGATGAGATGGTCCGGGACGCCGTCAACTCGGAAATGCGCCATGCAGGGAGTGCGGACACTGTGGATGTGCTACGTCGTTTGCAAGATCGGCAGCGCCAACTACGTCGCTGTATGGGCCTGGTGGATACGGCCATGGAAGAATGTCTGGGATGGCTTCGTCGGGGTGGACAGGCCATCCCTTTCAATGCCCCGGCCATAGATAGGAGGCTATGGGAAGTCATCGACCGTGAAGCTCGCCGTGGATCGCGCCCTCTGTCACCTCGCAGCTTGGGATTGGTGGAACCACAGGCAGTACTTCTCCAACCGCTGCTACCTCGGAACCTCGATGACCTTGAACGTAGTCTGCCAGGGGTGGAACCACAAACGATCGCGGGCTATCGACGTCGTGCATGGCGTGCACATATCGATGCACTGTATGGGAGAGCTGGACGAGAGACACCGCGGGGACGCTGGCCTGATGAACATGATCGTGACCTTTACTTGTTACAGATGCATGAAGAACAGGTGATTGTCAACTACCCACGTACTGAACAATGGCCAGAGGACCCTACGCGAGATCGACTGGTACATGGAGTAGCCAACCGTCGTCGTCTACAACGGGCCCGCCGTCCTGCTCGTTATGATGATCAGGTTGAAGTTGACCGACATGTTTCGGTGGGTGGTATGGGCTCTGGAGGCGTCGGTGTCGTTCGTAGTGATGAAGGGAATGAAGGTCGTGAACCAGGGCAAAGTAGCAACAGTATGGCCAGGGTTGAACGCAGCCGTAGTCGCGACGATCGGGGAAGAGACGAGTCGGCGGAAGAGGTTGACTAAGGTACCTGCTCTACGAGGACTTGTGAGAGGCTGAAGGACGGTGTAAGCCTCAACAGAGGCAGGCCAGATCGCCCGAAAAGGCCACTGCACCTTAAAAAAAAAAAAACCCTGAACCCTAAACCCTAAACCCTCAAGACTAAACCCTAAAAAACCCTAAACCCTAAACCCTAATCCTCTAGAGCCTTGCGAGTTCGAAGCTAAGGAAGATCGCCGCCATGACCCTGGACCCATTGAAGGAGTCCGATCCTCGCACGTTTCAACAAATCCGAGCTGCCGCCTCTGGCGAGGATGGCTACAGATACAAAGCAAGTAAGTTTCAATCTACACACACATATATATATATACACACGTATGTACTTATGTATGTATGAAAGTATGTAAGTATGTAAGTATGTATGTATGTATGTATGTATGTATGTAGGTATGGTATCTACACCAAATTGCTGTGGTTGCTGGGGTGCTGCTACTACTGGCCATTCATGCTTCCGGCGATTTCTTCGGCTGATGCAGCTGTGACTTTTGCTGAGGTTGGGTTGTTGCCACTGGTGCTTCTGCTGTCGTCACTGCTGTTGGGACTGGTTCTGCAGCCCTAAACCCTAAACCCCTAAACCCCTGAACCCTGGCTCGTACCATGCTTGACCGCAACCGATGACAGCAGCGCA
>CAJNDV010031481.1:29916-34916 GCA_905221635.1 Symbiodinium sp. CCMP2456 | reverse complement strand
GACGTCCCTGAACCCTACACCCAAGCAAGTTGAGGCTGCAGTACTCCGTGCAAGGCCCTCGTTCAAGGCCCCGAAGGCATGCTCTCAACCATTGCGATGGATAAGCACGATTTAGGATGTAGGGTAGCCTAAAACGCCCACCTGAACTCCGGGTTACTGAACGCCCATGAAGCCTTTCTGAGTCTGTTTCTACGATCAGAATGGAAATATCAGAACATCATGGCCTGTTTACCCAAAGCCCTGATCAAACCCTAGGCCCTAAACTGATCCTAAGCCCTAGAACATGTACCCCAAACACTACCCAGAGACTCCAATACCCCTTAACTAAGGAATATACTTTAAATTATAGTGGGATCCCTAATAAGATTTAAGGTATATTCCTTAATTAAGGGGTATTGGAGTCTCTGGGTACACCCTACATCCCTACACCCTAGACCCGAAACAGACCCTGAGCCCTAGAATAGAAAGATTGCGTAGGGATGCGTCATACAAGCTGAGTCGATTGGCGTGCTTCTGTTGCATGGCCTAGAAGGTGGGATTTAGGATTATAGGATTTAGGGTTTAGGGAAGTAAGGTTATTAGGGTTTAGAGTTTTGGGATTCCGAGTTAGTTGGGGTTTGGCGGGGGGTTTAGGGTCTGGGTAGTGAGGTTTATGCTAAGCCCGTTTTGGGGTTTTAGAGTTGCAGGGCTACAAAGTCCACATATACACACACATATATATATATATATACATATACATATATATATATATATATAAACTATGCTCCGATGTTCGGGTTCGCAGCTGAAGAACTTGACGGGCGGAGGGTCGCTCTCCCAGCCAGCTCTCCGTAGTACAACTACGGTAACTGTGAGAGGAGTGCCGTTCGAGAAGAAGCGGCTTGAAAGTCGCTGCGTACACAATAAATTAACCCTAGGGGTCCATGTACTCATATAGCAGATACATTGGCCTTAATGCAGTTCCTATTTGGGTACTTTGGGGTCTAAGTATATGCTATATGGGTACATGGACCCTTAAATTAAGCCTTGTGGATCAGTGTTGCATGGATCCATCAGAAACCTGATACCCGAGACCCTGGCTAGACCGGAAAATGTCCGAAAGTGCCCTGGGCAGTTCGTCCACCGTCCCACTTATCCGCATTGCTTCGATTCTTGCCACCCTGACCTCTACGCGTAAGTACGGTGTTATTTTGGTTTCTGGAAACGGTTCGCAGCGCATAATATAGGGGCCTTAGCAGTTACCTATACTTTTTGGGGGGCTCCTTATTCTAAATAATATACCCAAAACCCTATTGTAATTATTACGACCCTTATATTGCCACGATGTGACCACAGTCCAGAGCCATCAGCGCTACATCAGAAGACCATGGTGTGGAACTAAGGTTATGCCGTGTCATGCTCCCAAGAAGGCAACATGGGCCCCGCAATCGACGCTGGAGCAGGTACAGGAGCAACATTAATTAAGTGTGAAGAGCAGCAGGAGCTCTAACAGCGCCAACGATCGTGGCAGCTGCAACCCGAAACTCCTCATTAATCCTGAAATCTTGAGCCCTAAACCCTAAAAACTGTAACCTGCAGGCCATCGAACCTTCAACCCCACACCATGAGCTCTTACATCCTCACTTGGAGGATCAGGGGACTTAGCAAATATGTAAGATTCTAGGTACCGCAAGTAGGACTTTAAGTTGGAAGTAACTAGAAGTATAGTTACCTTATGTATAACCCAACCCCAGCTACTAAGTCTCATGATTCTCTCAGCAAGTACCACCTGTACCGCCAGATTACTTTGGAGAAGACGAGACAGAGCTCTCTCCCAACTGGCTGGGGGCCCAGGATCTGCAGAAAGTGAAGATACGATTATACTGAATAGTACGGCTGATGGACAAAATTCTGCATGACCCATAATTAATAATTAATATAATGTAGTACCAGAAATCCCATGGTTTCAGTATATGAGGTCATGCAGCATTTTGTCCATCAGCCGTATCATGTGAGGCTGAAAAGCCACATCGGTCTGCAGTAGCACCATCATTACCTCCGCGCTCATTCCAATCATCCACCTCCTGATTTTCATACGCATACACACTTACAACATACATATATCTGTATCTATATCCATAATTACACGCATCTATACCTATATTCCTATATCTGTATCTATATCTATATCTGTATTTATGCCGATATCTACGTATTTGTATCTACATCCATATCTGGCTGTATTTCCGCATCTACATCTACATCTAAAGCTATATCCGTATCTATCCAGCTATTTATTCGTTCATTCACTTAGTTACTGTGTATTCAATATATATATGTGTGTGTGTGTGTGTGTTTGTTTGCGTATGAATTCGTTGATTGGTCTAAGTTTTGTCATATTTCTATTCGTATGTATGTGTATATGTATGTATATATATATATATATAAATTAAATATATATATATATATATGTATGTATGTTACCCCCATCCCGTCCCCCGCCCATACCCAGGTTGTGTCCTGTTCAAGTCAGCCGCCTTGTGTCACATGTGTGTTCGTGTTCCTTGGTCGTTGCCTTTGGGAAAGAAAGTTTCCGTTTACCATGGCTCCCGAGGCTTCTAAGTTTAGGGTGTGCTGTAGTTTTGCTCCCGAGGTTTTCCCAAATACATGGAAATTGTTGGAAATGTAGGTAAAACCAAGATATTCCATGCTTTGTCTGTGGGGAATCATGGGAACGTTTGGTTCAGCCAACATTTCCAACAATCTCCATGATTCCCGAAAACATGGCTCCGACATTGATGAAAATGTTGGATTTTTCTCTCGAGGTTTCTCCAATTTCATGGAGAAGGTTGACAGTGTTGGCTTTGCTAACATTGTCTGCAGGTACATGTTTCAAAACGATGTTACCGAAATTTTCGATTGAGCAGATCATATGTACTCATGCCATGTGTTCTGCAAACAGGGCCGGTAAGGTATTCGCATCCTTGGTTAAGCTCACTGTTTGTCCAAACACGAAGCTAGGCAACAATCTTTTTTGAAGACGTTACTGCGGGAACACCAATTCATTCGTTGTCTGTTTATCACGTACACAGCTAAACTTCATGTCTACGATGTAAAACTTTACTGCTAAGGAAAACTACTGATGCAGGAACATGCTTGTGCTGGTATAACCACACACATCTGAAGATAACTGTATAAAGTATTTGCTTACGCTGTTTGGTGTTTGTCGGGGGGGGGGGGGTCGTTAGTCGTTGTGTTTATGTACTTGTTGGTGTGGCTTCCAGGTGTTTACAATAATGAGCCCATCATCAAAAGACTATCATTCGCGCTAGAATTCTGACATACATCATTGTCAAATGTCTTTGGTCGGTGCAGAGTTTCGACAACGATTTTGCAAAGACTACAAGTTCTAGTCCGACCAATAAAATGGATTTGACTTGTATTATGCACACACTTTGATGAACTGAACTCGGACTAAGCATGTCGAAGCCACTTGGCGTGAAGAAACTATCAAACTCGACTAATAAACAACAACATGCAACCTAGAGTGTAATAGGCAGCCACGGCATGTTGGATTATGTTTTGGCTTGGAACACTATCAATCCACTCTCAGCAGGTTGACAGCAAGCAAATGTTTCACACTTGATTAACCATCATCCTATTCTGAGGTTTTAAATGCACAGATGTGCATATTAATGTGGTACTGACTGGTCGGTATATACTTCTCAAAATGTATAAACACAGGACTCAGCGAGTGTTTGAAATTAACTCTATAATGCTGGGTTGTTATTAAACAAGGTTCCAGAATAATGTACGAATCCTCTGAATGAATAATCACAACAATAACTGACGCAGTAAAACTTGACTCAGAAATGTTTATCAAACGGGGATGTACATAGTGTTATTTGGGTTTGTACTGATGAAGTATAAGAGCCGCAAGAACAGGAACCGTGGTGCTGGTAAAGAGATGTGAAAACAATAATTACCGCTAGACGTAATACGAAAACCACACTTGAAACTTGGATCTCAACATAAAGGAACAGATTATGTCGCAGTTTCATGTCTGAGAAAAGAGACGAAGATCGGATGCCTAAGGCAATGAAGACTACACTTCCAGCAATAACGACGAAACCTGCACGTATCCTAGTCGGTCACGACTTGCTACTGCTGACACTACGGCTCATTCCGTATATGATTGTATGAAGCAATAAACACAGTAGTTCATGTACAGACTGCAAAACCCACCAACAACAATGACATTGCTGTGTATAAGCTGTGTGTAAGAACGATAACGACAACCAACTCATCCAACCTGATACGAAATCTGCGCGGACGGCCATGGAGATACTACAGTATGATCCGTGCAAAGCTCAGTGTCTTATTGTGCTTCCGTAGGCCTCCTACCCCCGCAGTTTTGTCACACTCGCTCAATACTGCATGTCGGCTTCTCGCATGCACTCGGAGCCTCTTCTGTCCGATTTCCTTCCTGCTCACTCATGATGCTCAAGCAAATATACAGGTTGCTTTCGGCACGGGCTTCTGACACAATATGCATATTTCATGGTTGAGCCAAACCCCTCGGCCCACTTAAGCAAAGCATCAACGTAAAGACGAAAACCTGGGTACCGGAGGGGGGGGGGGGTTAGCATATATATATATATATACATATGTATATGTGTACATGCATATGTATATATGCATACATATAAAGAAGATATAAGCAGTAAATGTAAATTAAGCAATCAAATCAATATGTGTATATTTAAGTATATGTATATACATATGTATAATCATACACAAATTGGTATATACATATACTGCTATGATGTATACTACATACATGTGTATATCTATCTGTCTATCTATCTATCTATCTATCTATCTATCTATCTCTCTATCTCTCTATCTATCTCTCTATCTATCTCTCTATCTATCTATCTATCTATCTATCGATCTATCTATCTATCTATCTATCTATCGATCTATCTATCTATATATGTATATATATATATATATGTACA
>CAJNDV010031481.1:6195-18265 GCA_905221635.1 Symbiodinium sp. CCMP2456 | reverse complement strand
AACCCTAAACCCTAAAGTTTAGGGAAGGTTTAGGGTGTAGAGTTGAAGGTCAGGGTTTAGGGTCTATAGGGCTTAGGGCCAGGCACAATGAAGCATTTTCACAACGATATCCCTACCTTATTAGGCCTCATTGCATGGGATATCCCTATCCTATTTGGGGGTTTCAGAAAATAGGGGACCCTAGTATAGCACCCGAAATGGTAGGATCCTTATTATAAGGACCCCAAAATAAGGTACCCCTAACATTCGGAAACCCCCATTTGTTGTTTCTGAGTATGCGTTGCGCCCCAAGCAAGGTTCTGTGGTGGCGCAAGTGCAGACGCAGGGTCGGCGTCCCAGGATGCTTGTGTATTGTAGGAGCCGTAATAGTTAGAATAGGGTTTCGGTGGTCTATTATATGGGTGGTCGTCAAAATTATGGTCCCTTTTTGGGTCCTTATTATAATACGACACCTATTATTTAGGGTACCCCCAAAGGGACCATAATTTTGCCAACTACCCATATATATATATATATATATACACATACTGCAACTATAATAGGGAACCCCCCAAAAAACAAACTCTTCGAACTATTAAGGCTCCGACATTCGGGCTGATGCAGATTCACGGCGTTCGTTCGAAGTTCGGACGCCTGTTTGTGTGTAGGAAGACATGTCCCTGCAAGTCAAATTATGTCCTCCTTAGGGTTTAGTGTTTAGGGGTCAGGGTTTAGGGTTACGGTTTAGGGTTTAGGGTTTAGGGTTACGGTTTAGGGTTTAGGGTTTAGGGTTTAGGGTTTAGGGTTGAGGGTTACGGTTTAGGGTTTGGGGTTTAGGGTTACCATGCACCAGATCACGGCAGAAGTAGCAGACTAGAGTCCTGGTACTTCCCTCTTCAGCCGGGAGTTGCCACAATGGCATACCGTTGATGATATAAATCCTGCATTACCCCTAATAAGGAATATACCCCATAGCTTAGAGTCCTTCTGCCCCATGCACTTAGCAGGCTTGGCACTTTCACCTCAGTCACATCAACAGCGTACTTGTTGCATCAGACTGCGCTCTCATTGAGTATGATGACAAGTTATGACTCAAGCAGCCTACAAACAGTTCACCACGGGTATGGTGCTGAGTATAGGAGTGGGAGTATGGGTAGATGTAGGAGTGGGAGTTGATGCAGGAGTAGATGTAGGAATGTGAGTAGGCGCAGGCGTAAGCATAGGAGTAGGGGCAGGAGTAGGAGTAGGAGTGGTAGTAGGAGTAGGAATAGTAGCAGATGACGACAAGCACTTCGTATATTACCATGTGGTCATAGTGACAGATGTCCGAGTCAGCTCGGCAGTCTCGTGGCAAAAGCTTGTCACAACGACTTGCACGATGTGGTGCCAGCTTTCCAGTCCCTTGGCTATTGCCCTACACCCTGAAACCCAAACCCTAAACCCCTAAACCCAAGATGCTGCTCTAAACCCAAAACCCTAAACCCTAAACCCCAAACCTGGCTACGGCTCAAGCTGTTGTGCTCAAAACCACTTTTCTGTTTTCTTCCCCTGTCCATCCCCGCTTCCTGGGCCATTGTTCCGTGTTCCTCCGCTCCTTCCTGCATTACCTGTTTCTGTTCACCGGGGGCTACGTGATTCTCCGGACCTTCGCCGCTGGATCCCCATCGTCCTTTCCCTGTTCTACCTGATGCTCGAGGGCGACGTGTCCTGGAGCTGGGTGACTGACTGGGCTCGGCAGTGGAAGCGTTGTGGGGGCAAAACCTTGTCCACTCTGGAGAGGGCTGGGTCTTCGCTTGATCGTCATCGTTCTCTTCACCCTCTTCTTCTTGGACTACCTGCTTCTCGTGAACGAGGTGGTCGGGGACTTGTGCAACTGGCTGGCTCCTTGTTCGGTGAACGCTGAGGGTGACTTCTGCCTTTCTGGTGTGATCTGGCAAGCAGCTCCAGGGGTGACTTTGTCGCTGTGGAACCGTCTTCTCCCTCCTCCTTGTCGAGATGTGCGACAACGACCCTACCCAACTCGAGGCTGACGGCGACGAGGTTGACAACCAGATGCTGGTGGAAGTTGGCTCGCCCACTGAGGTTGCCGATGGTTCTGATGGGCAGTCGGACGAGGAGACGGGGCGCGGGTCAGTTAAGAAGGAAAAGAGGAAAACGTGAGTCTTCTCGTCTAGCAGGCCAGGCTCGGGCAGTTCCAGAAGATGATGACGACCTTGACAGTCCCACCAAAAGAGCCAGCAAGGGTGAAGAGAAACCGCTCACTGCTAGCGAACTTCGAGCCATGCTGTCAGGACATGTTAGCGAGATGCGATGTGCATGGAGAACTTTTCAAGGGAGACTTGACCGAGTCGAGGCCAATATCGCCAAATCCAGAACGAGAAACAACGAAAACGTGGTTGGTGGGGAGGAATGCTTGAGGACAAGTCCTCCATGCAGCTCAGCAAGGAGATCCATACGCACCTGGCCAACAAAATGCTGTCACGGGGTGACTCTAGTTGGGATGAAACTCTCAAGAACATTGTGGCCGACGTCAAGAACGAGGGAGACTTTCAACCTTTTCTTTTGCGTCATGTGTGGGAGGAACTCCAAGGGATGAAGTGCCGCAGTGCAGTCGGACCTGATGGCATCGGCGTGCACCTCCTGAAGATCATTGTCGAACATGAGATGCTCGGGGAGAGGTTGCTGAGCCTGATCAATCACATTGTCAAGCATCAGCAAACTCCCTCCTCATGGGAACGGAGTTTTCTCGCCCTGCTTGCCAAAGTACCAGCCCCGTCTCGTCCCGCTGACCTTCGGCCTATCTGCGTTTCCTCCGCCTTCAATAAGCTTGTCAACCGAATGGTTTGCTCGCGTACTCTGCCTTTGCTGCGACGGGGATCTCGTATCTCGTGCTGTGGCAAAGGCCGACAGGCCGCCGATCTGGTGGGTTGTGTCACGCGCCTAAGAGATGTGACTAGAGAATGGAAGCTGCCCCTCCTCCTCTGTAAACTTGATGTTGCCGGCGCATTTGACAGGGTCGACCGAGCAAAAGTGGCGAGTCTTCTTGTTCATCGACTCGGTCATCTTGGAGTTCCCTGCGAGCTCAAATACATGTTAGCACAGCTGAAGACTCACACTTTGCAGGGGAGCGCGCCGGGAGGACATTCCATCAGCCTCGAGCCCGACATCGGGATTAAGCAAGGTGCTCCGGAAAGTGCGGAGCTCTTTGGGCTGGTTGTTGATGCGATGTTATCTGAGTTAGTATCCTGCAAGCAATGGGGTGACCTTGGGAAGCCTTTTGACGAGCTTGATCTTGAGTTGCTCTTCTTCCAGGACGACGTGTTCATCATTGAGACCAATCTTGGCCGACTCTGCAGACGGGTTCCAGCGGTTGATCGTTGTCTGGCACAGGCAGGACTTCGCTTAGCCACTGAGAAGACGAAGATTGTCGCAAACCCTCACTACGTCGGGGCCAGGAACGCCAAGGTTGGGGATGACATCTTCAGGATCTCTGACAAAGGTGAATCCGTTCGAGTACTAGGGATGAACTTCTCGCTCTCCGATGACCCCACTGAGCAGGCGAAGCAGATCATTGCCCGAGCCCGCAGTGCCGCAGCAGCCAACAAGGACCTCCTCCAGGCCTCTGGCTCGTGGAAACAAAAGACCTCTGTCATGCGGACCCTCATTGAAGCGCAGTTCAATTGGATAGGCGGTGCACTACATTGGTCACAGGAAGACCTACACAGTCTCAACGTTCTACTCTCAGGAGACATGGGTTGACTGGAACGCTCGCACAATGCGCTTCATCCGAGTTTGGCTTCACAACAATGATGTTGCAAGGTGGTCTGCAAGGGTGCTCGCACTTCAGCACATGCTCCATGGCCATTGGGCAAGAAAAGTCGAGGTCGTTGCAGGCACCCCCCAAGCATGTCCGCCCCTTCGTGCACTGTTGTGGCGGAACACACACTGGTGGAGAGGGCAACAATCCTTGAGCCTGAATGTTGGCTTAAGGCACCCCGGCAGATTCTACGCCTCGTGTACAGAACGACAGCTTGCTAGCACTCATGGTTGCCTTTGGAGTGTCACGGCACAAGATCGCTCGTTGTGGTGCAACGAAAGAAATGCCTACATCGCTGAGTGGGATGTGAAATGGTCCTCCGGGCGTCAACTGTCCCTTCGCTATTAGGAGCCCCTGCGGCGACGGTACATGAAGTCGCTTGGTTTTCAAAAGACTGAGCTACTTGTCGTCCATGGGCCCCGGATGGTTTGCGGATGGCTTCCTCCGGTTGTCCATTGCGTGTCATGCACGATGATTTCTTTTCTGGGATTGGCCTCAAGTTGTTGTTATGTTTCATTGAGACAGTCTACATGCCTTCGAACGATGCTACTCATGCATTCAAACACACCAGAACCTCACGAGTGCTCGGTCTACCCTCTCTAGCTCGAGGTGCTTTTGGAAAACTCCCCCGCGTTCCCCTTCTTCACACGATGATGGCCGCCAGTCGCGTGGTCCGGCTCTTCGTGCTCCTCGTGCTGATCCTCACCCTCGCCGACGAGACCTTCTACGTGGAAGCGACGCCGCGACGAAGAACTCCCAGTGGAAAATGGTCGCCACAAGAAATTGCGGAGAAGAAAGCTGAGGTGTGGGGCGACACTTCGTGGACATCACCGTGGCCCTCTTCTGCCTGGGATCCTCAGTATGGTGTTGGGGTGAACTACTATAATGGTGCCTCCTCGTCTTCTTCGCCTCCGTCCTTACCTCTTGGATCTGGGGTGACTGGAGGAGCTCCCTCGTGGTGGCCTACTGACAACAACCACACCCTCCCGGCGAACTCGGCATGGGACACTGCGGAAGATGCCACAGCCACCCCCACGTCCAACCCGACAGGAACGGTGAGGACAGAGGAAGTGACGGAATCCACCTGCTCGTCGAACTGGCCAGGGGGCCCCGCAGTGGTGGATAGCACCGGGCCTGGGGTGACTTTGCCGTCTTCTTTGGCTTCGTCCTCCTCCTCTTGTTCCCGTACCGTGCCGGACACCATGGAGCACAGCATCTACATGGCCAGCAGATGGGATGAGGACATTTGCCTTCATCTTCAAGAACAAGAGTTGGTGGAGATAGGATTGGAGGACTCCGGCAGGCCTGCAGCGACCCCTTTGCCGCCAATCCCCGAGGAGCTCCCTCTTCCTTTTAGGGGTGTCTTTTCGGGTTTGGGCCCTTTGCCTGAGCAGGGAAATGAACACGATGGACACTCCCAGGGTGACTCGCAGCAGGTGGACCAGTCGCCGTCGCTGTCCGAAGAACCCGACTGGCTAGAAGCAATCCTTGATGACCGAAATCTCCGACGAGCACTTCGACATCCTCGACCTCAACCTGGCCGAGACCCATCCTCCTTGACGACCCCATCGGCAACCCCCACAGCTGAATCGGATGAGGAGACGGTGCAAGGCATCACGCAACGAGGAGGCCGAGTTCGCCCGGGCATCGGCAGATGGCACCACCTTGACGGAAGCATCAGAAACCGGCGACAAGAGCACCTCCGGGAACAAATGAGCACTCAGTTGCCTGGTGGCATAGATGGTCCCTGCGCTGGCACTGGCGCTTCGGAGAACAATAACCCCGGCGAGCCCTTTTCCATCACTGGAGGAACTGTACAAGGCCATGACCATTGTCTACAAGGGGTGACGTTCTACGGCGAGCAGTTCAATGTACGATGCAACCCACCATCTGCGAGTTTGAATTCGACAACGGCGGGGTCGTCCACCGACGCTATCGAAACAGACACTAGCAGTCAGATGACAGGCAGTGCTCATCACCCGGACACCTCGGCCGCCTCGGACACACAAGGGTTCTGGCAGAGAGGAGTATGGCAGTCACGCCAGCGAACCGCCGCAGAACAACGAGCTCACCGTGGAGGCATGGGGCCGCAACGCACACAACGCAAGGCAGCCAGAATGCAAGCGTACTGGTCTGGAGAATGGAAACCCGCCTGGCTTTGCAAATACGCAGAAGAAAAGAGACACAGAGACGAAGCTGCGGCTCTGGGCTCCTCGGAGAATGGCCTCGTGAACAAGGTGAATGAGTCTGCGGCGGAGTACGCCCCGGAGCCCAGCAATGCGCCTTCTGAGCTCACAGACGTGGACACATGGCTTAACCACGGTCAAGATGGTGAACAGTGGTGGAATTGGTGGAACTGGTCCAACTGGACCAACACGTCTTCTTCTTGGACTGGTTGGACATGGTCCACATCCTCGTCCACCACCACTGTGGGTGACATGGAGTTACACGCAGAGGGTGACATGCAAGTGGCTCTTCACGCGGACATTGTCATGCCGAACTTTGGCCTCTTCCCCAACGTGGACCCCGTGGACACCGACCCGCTGGGACAAATGGACATGACTGGCTCTGAACGCGCGCGTCTGCAAGAAGCTGGAGTTCCCAGAAGTGTCATCGACCGCATCGAGAACTTGCTCAGTGGGCTGGAAAATGCCAACCAAGCAGAAGCTGGGCCAGAAGCAAGATGGGCGCTGGGGAGACTTCTTCAACGAGCTGAAGAGGGAGTTGACTGTTTGGCCACCATCTTGGAGATCCTGACTCGTCGACTCCGTCCACAAGGGCTGTGGCCCATCGTGAGGACCCCGAGGGAAGAAATTGAGAGATGGCGCAGATTCAACTGGGTCAGACAATTCACAACAATTTTCACCTCGGCCATGGATGCGCACCTCAATGTCCGTTTTGCAGGCGTCTGAACACTTGGACTCCCCGCAGCCTGAAGACCACGACACTGCTCCACGTGCCAGCTCAGCAGCTGCCTCGTCGTCTGATGGGGTGGGTCACGCAGGTGCGACTACCATTGGTAGTGTGCCACAACAGTCGGTGGAAGAATCATCCTCGTCGTCGAGCTCTTCACCTACTGTTCGAGCAAGGAGCAGGACACCCAGTCGCGTGCGACGTGATGTCGCCAATGTGGAGCAATCCAGTGGCAGCGACAATGCAGACAGTGAGTTTGCCTATGACGATGCTGGCAACCTGGTCCATGTCACGCCAGACTCGCCGCAAGATGTACCTCAAGGTCCGCCTCCACCTCTCCCTGTCAATCACCCCCTTCTGACGGAGAATGTACGCAGAGCTCTTGAGGGGGAGATTCTCGGACTGTGGCGTGAGCCGGGTGAACATGACACTTCTTCGACCTCTACCACAACAACCAGTTCTACCTGTACGTCGTCATCATCACCCTCTTGGCCTGGCAGCACGGAGCTGATGGTTGACATGGAGGGTGAACTTGGGGAGTGCATGCAGGGAATGGTGACACTTTGTCATGCTGTGCATCTCACCTCCACGACCACAACAACGACGTCGGAAGCGGGTGAAGATGCAGTCAGGGACGTGGTCAACAGAGAAATGATGATGGCGAATGGGGCGGATGTGGTGGAAGTGCTTCATCGCCTTTTATCACGTCAACGGCGACTGCAGACTAATCTCAGGCTGCTGACGCTGGCCATCGAGGAAGTGCTCCCATGGTTAAGGTCGACTCAGGGCGCGCCCATCTTCAACGCTCCCACCATGGAAGCCGAGATATGGGGAGCGGTTACCATGGCTGCGGATGGCACTGCACCTCTGGTGCCGGAAGTGGCTAGTGCACCTTGTGTACTTCTGAGGCCGGGTTTGCCAACCGGCATCGAAGAGCTGTGGTCGTCCTTGCCAAACTTGCAGAGGCACACGGTGGTTGGCCTACGACGCAGGCTGTGGAGACACAATGCAGACGCCCTGCATGCTGCTGCAGGTTTGACGGCACCCAGAGGCAGATGGCCTTCGGAGGAGGACCGTGACCTCTACTTGGTCCAGGCTGATGAGTCTGAGCAGTTTGTGACGCCAGAGGGTCTACCCGCACCTCCTCTTCTACCTGGACGCGCTGGTCACACACATCGTCGTCGCCAACGGGTACTTCGTCCAGCGCCGGTGTTGTGTGATGGTCTGACTGAAGGGACGTCAGCCACATCTGCTTTCCGTACTCGGGTGGCGAGGTCGTATATGGTACGAGGTGAAGGTTTAGTCCAAACACACCCAGTGTCTGTGGGACTTGGGGAAGATGTTGCGGCTCCTGTCCTACCTGTTCCTTCTGTGGCTGCCCTACCTGGACCTGCTGTGGAAGATGGTGGTGGCTCTCCTGAGATGTCATGTCTTGATGAGGAGGATGGCGAGGAAGATGGTGATGAAATGAATGCATCTTCTGACTTGAGTGAGGGGGAAAGGAGTGCAGCAGATAGGAGCCGAAGTCGTGATTTGTGACACGTCATGAGTTTGTGAATGATGGCAGTTGTAAGTGCTGCTGTCGCAAGGTAGTGCATGCCTGCTAACCAGGCCAGTTCCAGACTCTGCGGAGAGAAAGGGGCCATTGCACTTTAAAAAAAAAAAAAACCCCAAACCCTACACCCCTAAACCCAAGACGCCGCTCTTTGGTCGAGGTCCAAAGCTGCGGCCGTTGTACGACCCCCTGGAGGCAGACGGCAACTACGAGCTCGGTTTGGCATAGGATGTCCATCTCGAGATATCGCATTCGGGGTTAGGGTTTAGGTTGTAGGGTTTAGGGTTTAGGGTTTAGGGGGGCTACTTAGGGTTTATGTTACGGTCCTTGTTTGTCTCAAACTCCTATGTAAAGTAATTATGGCCATGTGAATGCCCGCTGTTTCCCACTCTCCGATTTCACGATCAAGGGGCTAGACTGCTAGACTGCAAGGTTAGTTTCCAGTTCTTGAGGTTGCTACTTTGTCCCTAAAACTTAAAAGCTTGAAATTCTGCACAGAACGAAAAAGCTTCGGAACTCTGAACACTAATTACACCCTGAAGGGCCTTTTCAAACGCACAGCCTAAACCCTAAACCTTAACAATAAAACCCTAAATCTTAACCCTAAAACCCTAAACCCTAAACCCTAAACCTTAACCAAAAAACCCTAAACCCTAAACTCCAGGCATTTGTGAAGACCACCAAAAAAACACCTGACTCGGCGCCCAGTTATCAAGAGGGGCGCAGCCCTTTGTTCAGGGTTTAGGGTTTTAGGGTTAAGGCTTTGGGTTTAGGGTTTAGGGTTTAGGGTTAAGGTTTAGGGTTTAGGGTTTTAGGATTAAGGTTTAGGGTTTAGGCGTTTAGGGTTAAGGTTTAGGGTCTAAAGTTCGGGGTAGATGGTCCTTTTCAGCCCCTGGGGCCCCGATGCTGAGTCAAGGAGGCTTACAACTGGCTCTCTTGATGGGTCGGAAGAAGCAAGTTGCAAAAAGAAGGCATCACCTTGCAATTATGAGCTCCTGTAGCCGTTCTGTTGAATCTTTATCAAGACCGCCATATTCAACAAATAAACAGGGCTCACCTGGCAGAGTTTTTGTTCTTCAGAACCTCCTTGAAGAGGGTTTTGGGGTTTGGATTTTAAGTCTTGTGCGATTTAGGTTCACTCTCTCCTTGAACGAAAGCCTGCACCTGAAACAAAGTAACATGAGCCCCGAGCCACCTGACGCGCTGCTGGGTCATAGGCTTTGGATTCTCGAGGTCTCTGACCTCTATTGGGTTTAGGGTTTAGGGCATAAGGTTTACCTTGAACTACCAGAACCTACTTTTTTGGTAGGTCCTTATTATAAACCCGAATATAGAATTTTATAGGGACCCTACAAAAAGGTAGGTTTTGGTAGTTTAAGGTCGGGTTTAGGGTTTAGGGTACCCAAACCCGCCCATGCTCGCAAAAGCCATATCCTGGGTTTAGGGTTTAGGGTTTAGGGTTTAGGGTTTAGGGTTTAGTTTAGGGTTTAGGGTTTAGGCATCGTTCAGGGTTTAGGGTTTAGTTTAGTTTAGTTTAGGGTTTAGGGTTTAGGCATCTGCCGTTGTGAGGCCGCCAGACGCAAGACGGTCGCTGCCGAGGTGCGGAAGCCCTAAGCCTGAGACATTAAACCATTCGGTTTAGGGTTTAGGGTTTGGGGTTTAGGGTTTAGGGTTTAGGGTTTAGGGTTTAGGGCTAAGCTGTTTTGCAATCCCCTCGAAACTCCGAGAGCCCCTGTGGGTTTTAACCAAAACTAAACCCAGTATCTTCCAGCGCTGCTGGGACGCCTCGACATTTCCAAAGTGAAGCAAAAGCTGGGCTCTTGTGAAGGACCTTAGTTAAAGATACCCGCATAAGCAAACCGTTCCCTTTGCTATAGATCCCGAATGGTCACTTAAACTACTCAGTTCCCTATCAACCAGAACCCACAAAGCACTACACACATATGGGTGGTTGTCAAAACGAGGGTCCCTTTCTGGGTCCTTATTATAATACGGCACCTATTATTTAGGGTACCCCAAAAGGGACCATAATTTTGACAACTACCTATATGTATATAGGTATACACATATACAGATATGCACATACAGGTGTAGCCTGCTTCAGTAAGCTTACTTCATAGCTTTGGTGCGTTGGTGCAAGTACCCATCCACCTCAGTGCTTGTCGAAACCCGCGGGCTACACATTCTTTTGCGCCGCTCCATCCCGAAAGCCTTGGGGCCAGAGCTCTCCACATATTCGGCAGTCTACACATTTCAGAGGCGCTGGGCGTGAGGAAGACTGCCGGGCGGAAGACGGTGACCCAGGCCAAATCGGAATGACTCATTATAAGGGCAATAGAGTTGAGTTACCCGCGTGTCGTTTAGGTTCAACTACGTAATACATGTAACCTCAGCTCTTCCTCATAGGCTGGTGCGTAGCAAGATTCTATAATCCTTTGTTGTATACGGTTTAGGGTATAGTAGCTTTGCTACTATAGCTAATTACGATTGCGGTAGCATATAGTCACGAATAGCAACCTTGCTGTTGAAAATTGGCTTGCAGCGTTTGACTGATTATCGAACGGAGCAGTGCCTTGCGGCTCGCCGTACAGGCATCTAAAGGGTACCTACTTTAGAGATTTGAAGCTGCCTTTATAGTACCCTTGTAGAAACCCTCTAGAAGCCGAGCCCTTTAAAGGAACCCGCTATGTTTGCTCGGTAAGCTCCTCTACAGTAGCCCAAGATTCGTCAGCGGTCTCCAGGACTCACTGCAAGAGCTAATTCAGACAAGCAGTGTGCCTTGCACCACCCCTAAACCCTAAAACCCTAAACCCTAAAGACCCTAAAACCCTAAACCGTCGAGACCCTAAACCCCGAACCCGAAAGACCCTAAAACCCTTAAAACCCTAAGCACCGAACCCTCGCTCCCCAGCATCTCATCTCTCTTCCATCCCTGGTCAGGCCTTCCGGAAGCAGGTGCTAGCGCACCATCCGGACAAAGGCGGCAGCACCGTCGATTTTCAGGCGCACGCAAACATCGACCCGGAGCTCTTGCGGGTTGACTACAGGGTTCCGGGCTGAGGGTGAAATGTGGGGGCCTAAATAATTACCAATACTATTTTGGGGGTTCCTTATTATAAATATAGTATAAAGGGCCCCAAAACCCTATTCTAATTGTTATAAGGCCTCTTTGTTAGGGTTTGGGGTTTAGACCCGGGGCTGGCAGCCGGCTTCAGCTGATGCCTATCACCACGACCAGAACCGCTGCTGACAGATGTCACCCCACCACCACTTATTTGGGACTTTCCGAAAATAGGGTGTACCTGTTTCTTAGGAGCCCAATGGGTAAACTTTAAACTTTTTTGGTATATTAAAACCCTACTAAAAGAAAAGTTTAAAGTTTTTTGGGCCAGGGTATTGGGCTTAAGGGGTTTTGGGGTCCTTATTATAAGGATCCTGTTATCTAGGGTGCTATATTAGGGTCCCCTATTTTCGGAAACCCCCATTTCCCCCACGGCAACAATACCAATGCCAGTGTGGACTACCTCCTTGCTAGTATGTAACTGCTAGGACACATGGGCTAGAAGTGCCCAGGCATGGTGACAAGTCCTCCTCTTCGTTTGCATCACTGGCGCACTCTCTTTCTTTGTCTGGCGTATGATGCGCGTCCCCCTTCCTTGGTTGTAAATATGCATACACATAAACAGAATATATATATATATATATGTATATGTGTATATATATATATATGGATTATACACATTACCGCCCACATACAGACACAGCCACCCCACGCGCTCGACCTTTCGCCGAGGGCGCCACTGGAG